>JAODLI010002000.1:0-10836 GCA_027575585.1 Percopsis omiscomaycus
ACCCACCCCACCCTCTCTCACCGTACGTACAAACATACAGCCTCCTCCCCCCCCCTCCACCTATCTTCCTGCACGCTTTTCCCCTTCCAACTCGCTCCCCTCATTTTTTTCACCCCTCTCTTTACGCCAGGCGGAGCCTTAAATTTGTCAGCAGCAGCGAGAGCCAAACTTGAGAAAGAAGCCACTTCAGAGACTGAGTGAGTATCCTTGACCGCCTTCCTTTTCCCAACTAGCAACTAGACAAGAGTCTTTCTCAGTTGTTGAAAGAAGCCACTTAACAGTCAAGTGCCACAGTCATCTCTGTAGCACTCCTTTTGAAATCTTATGAGCCCATTATGCTGCATTACTGTGAGTACGTCCTTTGTCAGTTGTAACTGAAAATGAAACTGACTTTTTCTATGCTTGTTTTAGTACTCTGCATCACGCTTTGTTCAAAAACAAAAACCTCTTCACGGTATTACGTATGGTGTAGTAGTGGGCAAGTGTCGTCATAGGGGACTTTCTTACTGTCATTTTTTTTTTTAATTTCTGGCCCTCTGCAGCACCCACAAGATATGAAATGTCTTGTTAGAGGTTTAAATAAAGTCCTTGCACTACCCTGCATGATATTGCTGCTTCCCCATTAAATTCTTGAAGCACCTTTTTAGCTAGAAAATTTTTATTTTCTCGTTTTTATTTTCCAAATGGTTATTAAGAGGTGCAGGGATTCAATTTGCATGTTGTAATGGCTACATAGCTTGTATACAACGTCTGTCTTCATATATTGACTAAATCGAGGCACCTGTGCTGTAATTAATATTTTCCAGATGATGATGATGAAAGGGAACACACACACACACACGGTCCTGGGCTTCAGAGCCAGCTTGCTGCACTGTCCACCCTGCAGCTGTCAGTCAACTGCCATGGGGCAGGAGTGCACTACTGACTCTGCCCAGTGCTGTCACCTGTGGCTCTTCCCACCCGAACTCTGACTGTCTGGCCCAGGAAGTTATTAACGGTGTTAATTAATCATATCTGGCCTTCTCTGTGATAAAGCGCTTGCATATCTCACTTTGTGAGCGGCAGGTGTTTTCTGACATTATACACGGACTATGTTTTTAATCACTTCAGACAGGTTTTGCGTGCATAACCTGGATTTTGGTTTGACTTGCCATGAATTTTCTGATGCCTCAAAAGAGAAATTATTCTCTTTTTTTTTTTTTAAGGATTTAAAATCTCCATCTATTGACCATGACTCCTATCATTTGGACCAGGGCCATATAATTATTTTTATGAATTATTCTTGACTAATCTTACACAGTATAGGAGAAATCCTAGCCTATATCCCTTACGCTATGTAATATTTTGCTATGAATGTTTTTGTTTTTTTAGGACCTACGGCAAAAATCACAGCGATCAATTTGTGAATAAGTGCCAACCCCCCCAAAAATAGCCCCTTTCTAGATGTTTCTCTAGAGTGTTTGTGATGTTTAAGTATCAATTCAATATTAATCATATGCATCATTGACCTTTTTTATGGTGGTGAATCTCATGGAGCATAACTACTTTTATGTTCAAAACTTTATTGCTTAATTCTTTAATTTCACCAGGAGGAACATAAAAATTAATTTTCTGACACATCATCAAATCTGGCATTACTGTAACCATAAAACAAGACTGGGAGAAGAGTGGGGAGCACTTTAGATAGCACTTACAGGAGTAATGACATAAATGTTGTTACCCTCGACAACTTTAAACCTGCCGTTTTTGACATTACCTTTTTTAAAGATGTTCTTATGAGCTTTGCAAGAATTATGTAACATTTGTTATTAATAGGTTTTTTTTGTTTTTATTTTATTTATTTAAGCGCTTCAGCAAATGCGTTTATTTTAACATTTAATCCAAGTGGCTGCATTGAAATCTAACAATGCAGCTTGCCTGATCTTTATCATGCCAGAGTATTGTGGAGAATGCTTAATCGCCCTGTTTTGTTCCTGGTGTATACAAAAGAATGCTTCACTACCTCTCTTTAAGCATTAGACCTCCACAAGACTTGGATAGACTCATAAAGACTTATGAGACTTACTTAGGGATCCAGATTGTTGTGATTTGTGGATGTCAATTACCCTGGCACAACTAGAAGCCACTTTTATATCTATTTGTTTGCACTAAGGTATTTTGACTGCAGCGCAGTCTATACATAGATTTGGTGTTTGGTCGTGGCTCAGCACTTAAGTGCTATACGAAACATGTTACTGGCAACATGGAGTGGGAATTTGTCTAGATTACATTTGCTATTTTTTTTTTCTATTTGAGAAAATAAAAGTTAGATTTTAAACTGTTAATTTAGAAGGGTATTCAATTAAACATGTTTTCATTCAAATATACATATTTCAGTGATTATTCAGTGTTTTTGATGGTTTTTTTCTGTTATTGTCTTTCATTAATTACCAATTTGCTCAATCTAGTGCAAAACGGCTGATTATGATGATGTTGTGGCTATGACTTAAAAAAAATGACATGTTTCCAGGACTGCTAGACAGCCCAGTCAAACACCAGGAGACCTTGCTAGACTACAACCTATGTCAGCCTTTAGTCTACGTAACCGATACCTCTCCAGACTGGGAGCCCAGGTACATAATGCACACAGTGACTGCATTAGAAACAGTGAGCCAAATAGGAATTTATTTATTGTTCTCCTTACTCTTATCAATACATGGGCAACTACTAGAGCCTGTTTTCAAATGATTTTGTCTTGCAGTAAACCTACAGTAGACCTACAGTAGCCAGAAACATAAATGTTAATTATCCTTAATTAAAACGCAGACTCTGTGCCTATACTTTTTGTTATACATTGTTCTAAGGATTTGCGGTATGTGTAGAATCAAGTGGGCCATAAATTCTTCAGCTTGAATCATTCTCCACCGACTATGTCCCAGCACAATCCAGGCTGCTGTGTCTAGTTATTATTAAACTTTATTTGTGCCTTTATCTTCTTGATATTACCTTCTTATGAACTTGTGTTTTCCTTCTCTGTCCTCAGCTCCCAACCCACTGCTCTACCCATTTGTCATCTCTGGCTCACAGGAGTGTTCTAAAGTGAAGCACTGTTCACTTCTACTTCATGGAACCAGAAAGGACAAGATGTGTATATATATCATACATAATTGTCAACTACTAAATTGTAATATATAACCCACATTTGTTTACCTTTTTTACATTTACTTGAATTTAAGATGACTATATTGTCATGGCTGTTTAGACCTGCTCCTTCACTAAATGATATTTTCTAAATTGTTCTAATATTGTTTCTTATTTTAACTTCTTATTACAGTAGGCCATGTGCCGGTAGAACTTTTTGATGATTTAGTAGGGTCTATAGGACCTACCCTTCTGCAAACAATAGAGGGCGCTAATTCTCTCCAGTCAGTGTTAATTTCTAGCCCTCGTCTTGTCACCTGGTTTGACAGGTTGAAACAGCTTACACGTTTAACATATCTAAAGCTGTAGACACACTCCAGGGAATTCATTTGATTTGTGTGCTTACCAATTAAATAAATAAAGTGACTTTATACACATTTTAGGAAACATTAACAGACCGAAAAACTTTTAATGGCCGTTTATTTAAGCGATGGATCCTCTAGCCACCAGAGCCGTTCGTGATCCAGCTACCAAACACACAGTGGGCTGCACTCTCTTCCTCCTCCACAGCCAGTCGTGGAGTTTCTTGCGGTAACGGTCAGTGCATAAAAAGAAAATAAGAGGATTGACACAGCAGTTGAAGCTAACGAGAGGCTTCCACACTTTGACGGATATCCTGGCCAGGTTGAGAATGTGACAGTCGTTGACCATATACACTCGCACAAACAAGTAGACGGTCCGTGCAACGTGGTAAGGTACAAAACACAGCACAAACATCAACAACACCATCAACAGAGTTATTAGTGACTTGTTGCGCATGTTTCCTGTTCTAAAGGCGGCGATGTTATCCCCGGCCTTGCAGTAAAGTGCTTTTATCATGAAACTGTAACAAGTTATGACGACGAGAAAGGGCAGCAGAAATCCAACCACAGTTAAAAAGATCCCGTAGGGAAAGTAAACGTCAAACTGCCTGGGATCGGTCATTTCAAAGCACACCGTCATGTTGTTAATGAAGCCCGTGTGCGCGAAAACCAATGTGGGTAATATCTCCGCCGCCACCAAAGCCCAGACCAAGCCTGACGCAATAACGGAGACCTTCTTGGTTCTGAGGCGTAGCGCGGCGATGGGGAAACACACCCCGAGGAAGCGGTAGACGCTGACGCACGTGAGGAACATCATGCTGCAGTGCAGGTTCGACAGAAAGAAAAACCTGACGGCTTTGCAGAGGACGTTGCCGAAGGGCCACGCGCCTCCCATGGCGTTGCTGATGATGAGCGGGGGCAGGGACAGAACGTACAGCAGGTCTGCCACGGCCAGGTTGGAGAGGTAGACGGCCGTGCCGCTCCAGCGGCACGTCCGAGAGCACACCGACCACAGAAGGGTGGCGTTCAGGCCCAGGCCCATCACAAACACCAGGCTGTAGGCCAACGGCAGAAGGATCCGTCTGTAGTATTCCGACAAAGGGCACAGGTGGAAATCCTCCATTTTTGCTGGTCACTAAAATGTGCGGATAAGGTGCCTGTAATAAACGAAATATCCACTTTAGAACAAGATGCGACACCGAACCGCCTATAGCAGGCTTGGATGTACTGTGTGCCTGGTTGGAAAGAAATCACCGAAGGGCTTGGTATTGTTCAAGTTTTGCACCTGTTCTATTCCCAGCCCACACCCGGGTAGTGTAAGCTATACATGGCACATGACAGGTTTGAGCAAATACAGTAGATAGGCCGTTTCATTACCAAGGTGGTGTTATTGATTTGAGATATGCGGTTGCCCTTCCCCGGGGAGAGAGCGCGTAGCAAATAATTACACTGTGATTAACGCTGATTGCAAAGTTAAATGACACCCACACTTGCGCGTTACGTGCGCATAGGCGCGTTATAAAACACGTACGGTCTCGGCACCTCATTGGCTGCAAGCGTTTCCTCAGCCTGTTCTCTCTCTCTCTCTGGTTGCTGTCGTCTGAAGTGTTCACTTCACCCTATCTGACAGCGGAGACAGTCCACCATGCTGAGGAACGGCGCCAATAGGTTGGTGTCACCTATTACACACGACGGCCATTGGTCACGAATGATAAGATCCTGCTTATTTAGGAGGCGTTTAAGCTCCGTTACGGTGCTTGGACACGCTGATGGAATCCTGCGTTTAGTCTCCGCAGGTGTACACAGAAATAGGCTGTCTGATTTGCGTGTACTGGCTCCATTAGTTTTATAATTCAAGAGTTGATATTTCCTAACTTTAATTCGTGTCCTTCTAGAAGCATGCATCGGGGAGATGAGGCGAGGACGCGCAGCGGGAATCTGCCTGTCGCTCGAGAGAGGAAACATCTTGCCCTGTGTATTAATAACCAGGTAAGAAACATATCACTACACCGTATCTTCTAACTTTAAGTGTGAACGGATTCGAAATGTGTAATGCATTGGTTACTTGGTGGGGGACGTTAAACAGATACAGCGGTGATGTCATTCAGTGTGGATCGCTATTATGAACGTATAAAGTTGAGGAACTAGGTCTATAAAATCCCTGTAAACGAACAAATGGTCTCTCTCTCTCTTAACCTACAACTATTTAACAGTAGGCTACAACTGAACTGTAACCGGTGCCAAAGCACTTCAGCACCAAAGACAGCGAATTCAAATCTCTCTCTCCCTCTCTCTTGCACTCTCTCTCGCTCTACCTCCTCTGCTCACCTCAAAAGGTGATGGGTAACATAGGACGAGTTCAACTGAGTTTGGGGAAATACATTTTCCCTGTTGGCTAGAGGCTGCGCACTTAAAGATTTACTACACACTGTGGAAAGCTGGGTTTCCCACTCGGTTGCAGTTGGACTGCTGTGTGACATTCTAACTTTAGCGCCCACATTCCTCAGAAACCACGCTATACAAAGGAGGAAATGTTTTTTGTTTGTGTTAATATACAGCACCGTTAATATACAGCGCCGTGTGAGAGTACAGTAGCAGTTCACCTGGCTGTATTGAGCATGTGAATATTTAATGCCAGTGATGTAGTGTGGCGCATTATCGGCGGCAAGGAATATTGAGTGCAGAAGTGTTGAAAGCCCTGTTCCATCACAGCGTCGGACTTACTCTGCAATATATTACCACGGTGCAGTCCCCTCCCCGTCTCTCTCTCTCTCTCTCTCTCTCTCTCTCTCTCTCTCTCTCTCTCTCTATCATTTTTCACCAGAACTGTTCCAACCATTTCCCCCTCGTGCCGCCGCGTGACAGGTGAATTTCATCATCCGTTTCTAACAGCTACTTTTACATATTGATCGCGGTTGCTCTGATCTAGGCGCTATGTTAGGAAAGACTTCTAACAACATTTTCGGGGGAAGCAGGGGGCAGTGGTGACCGCATTAAGAGCTTGCATGAATACAGGGCTAACCCGTAATTGACGTGCGAGATGTGAGCCAGGGTGGAAATGCAGGTTATCGGATATGGGGGCTGAGTGATTCAGATTCAATGTTGAGGCGTGTAGCCCCCGCCCCAAGAAATGCATGAATCTATTCAGGCTGCCATCCAGCCATTACCCTGTAATCAATGGGACAGCTGAATTTTACAGCTACTGTACGTATGCGTGTTGTTACTCGTTTTTTACGGGGCTTATTTAAAACGGCACACCAAAGAGGGACTGCGCCTTAATGGGGTTAAACATAAACTATACACCGCAGCTGACATTGATGGCGTACTGGAATATTTACTTGGGCTCTTGTGCCCAGAGAGCAACATTTTTATTCCCCTTGTTCCTCTTCATGAATGTACTTAATAACTGACTATGCGCGCCTGCAATCAAACTGAATTGAAGTGGTATGTGTTTCGATGCGTGGCTCGAACGCAAGCCCAACTTGTAGGCCTACAGATGCCGCGCCTTGCGCGGGAAATGGCTCGCCATTTCACAGAGACTAATGCACGGCGCGGTGGAAGTGAAGAGTCAGCCGAGGCGTCATATTTCAGAAGTGCATTATGGGCCTCCTGTCTCCCAACGGGACAGGGTAGCGCCAAGTGGCGTCTGCGCCAGCTCGCTTAACAGCCCTGCGATTGAGAGGTAATAACCTGCATATTGGAGCAACGCGCGCGCTTTCTCTCGCTTCTACGGCCATATGACGTGAAAATGGGTCTTGTGGGTGGTGTGCTCAGAAGCGAGAGAGCCAATTCGAAAAAACACCCACATACCTGCACACACCGAATTGCTCCTGACAACCCGGCCTTGTAGCCGTCTCCATTCCATTGCATTACCATCTCTTGGAAGGCTGGTTTGGTCTAAGTGAGCGTGCTCAGTCTTTGATCACAGGAAGAAGCCAGCTCCCTGGCATGTGTCTGTCTGTGTCTGTCTGTTTGTGTGTGTGTGTGTGTGTGTGTGTGTGTGCACGTGCAATTACTACCCTTCCCTTACCATATGTTACCCAGAGTATTGCTCCAAGGGAATTGACCCAAGCGCTTCATTTTGCATTTTGATAGACCCTATGATCGGGTTTTCACTTTCACAGCCCCGCCATCACTCCTCGTCGTACCCACAAACTCCCTGCACACCTCCCCTGGGTGTCTCTGCCTTATCCTCCTTCTTCCCTTTCCTAGCTTCCTGTATTCTTGTCCCCTTGTTCTTTGTATTGAGGAATCTGCCGCAAATACACCCCCACGTTTTCCAATCCAGAGAAAACCTGATTCTACTCATGCATTTACACTATATGCGTGCACGTCAACAATTTGATTTTTAAGAGGAATTATCCCATTCTGATCTATAAAACCTTTGGGTGCTTTCACTGTGATTATTCTGTTTGCATTCGATTAACAATTTCATGGAGGAAATTAACTCGACAATGTTAATACGATCCCTATTGGAGTGGCTGCTCTTTACAGCATGGTACACAATCTCTGGTTATTGAGTTAATGCTGGTTGTGTAACGGCAGTAGGGGATTGTGGGAATGTACCTGTATAGGCTGTTATCTCTCTAGTGTAGGTGTGCTGCCTTATCGCTATCTCTCGCTGAGGTCCGTCCCTCAATACTCGTTGTTGATCAGTCTGTTTCTCTGTCAGTCCATCTGTCTTTTAACCTTCAAGTCCTTCTTCTCTCTGTCTCGCTGCCTCCGTCTGTTCACATCCCTTCTCTCTGTCGCCAAGTAGGATTAAGAGTATAAAACTAAAAATTAAAAGCCGTTTTCTCCAGGAGTCACAGCAATGAGGGAGAATAGGCCATCATCACATCATCACAACATTGTGTCAATCCCACCACCATATACATAGGTGGTGGCTATCCCAGCAGGATCTACAGGGGTTCAGTTGGGGAAACTGTGTACGTTCACCTGTGTATGTGTCTATCTGTTGTGTGTGTTGGGATGTAAATAGTTTTTTCGTACTGAGACGACACCATTGCCTAGAGGACATCGGCCACAACCAGCCCACACCCGACAATGCGGAATACACTCGCTTTACGATTTTTGTCTTGTGTGTGCGCGCGCACAGGCATGTGTGTTCTTTGAAATATGTTCGCCATCCATCTTTGTGATAGAACGAGGCCTCTGAGAAATTGTGATTTTAATAACTCATCAATTAAACGGCAACAGGCTCTTTCTCTCTCTCCCTCTCACTCCTTTTCACCTTTTCTCTCCTCCTCTCTACTGTCCTCCATGCGTAGCATGACATAATGCTGTTTCCTGTCTGACCTGACAGCCACGCTATAAGAGGGAGCCAGCCAAACAGCCAACCTATAATCTATTCAGTAGTTGACATGCATTGCAGAATCATTTTCTGTTAATTCGCCTGTTTTAATGCCATCGTGCATGCTTCCGTTATTGAATGAATATGGATTGCCACGCGCCCCCTCCACTATAGGGAACAGGTGGTGATTCCCTCAGTCTGCAGGCAATGTGCCTGCAGACTGCAGGCACATTGCTCCCCTGGCATTCTCCTTGGTTGCTCTCGTGTAGCTTTCCCTCAATTCATTTGTTCCAGACACTGAAGACCCTAAACATGATATACTATGCTTGTGGGTATTCTGATGAAGCACAACCTTGCATGTGCATATGCATTATTAATAAGTGTATTATTATTATTATTATTATTACTTCAATGCAAATGATGGGACATGATTAATGTACTAACTGGTCTCAGTCGCTGTATTATAATTCCATTGAAGAAGCGGTACTACTTACATGGCATGTAAATTGCCATTTTCTCTCCACCATTAAAGGCACCACCAGAAGTTTCACGGAAGCTATATTTCCCATGAGCCCCATTGTCTCATTGCAAAGAGCTATCTCCACTCTCTGGTGACGTGTGTGTATGTATTGAAGATAGTAGTGGAGAGATGTAGTGGAATTTTCTGTCGGGAACATCAACCGCTTAGCAGGATGTACAAGAAAAGCGAAGCCGCGTTGCATTATTGGGAGCTGCGAACCGCCATGAATCACAGGGTCATACAACAATGATTTTTCAGGGTCTATAGTCAAATGGATTTGTCAGAGTTTTCAGATAATGGTGGCAGTGGCAAGAATTATTATAGTAAAATTGCATACATTTCTATTGCAAAGGTCTTTTTCTTATGTCACATAACCCCCCTCTTCCGAGACCTTCACTGGCGCCCCATCTCATCCCGCATCTGATTCAAGACATTAGTGTTGGCCTTCAAGGCAGCAAAACTAACTGCCCCGCTCTACCTCCAAGCAATGGTAAGATTCCAAGCCCTAGCCAGAGCACTTCGATCCACCTCGGCTGGCAGGCTGGCACCTCCGTCGCTACGAGCTGCGCGTAAGAGTCGGGGCAGCCCAGTCCAGACTCTGTCCTGGCACCGCAATGGTGGAATGAGCTACCTGCAGCGGTCAGAACAACAGAGCAGAGTCACTACCGATCTTCCACAAGAGACTTAAGACCCACCTCTCCAAGATCCATCTCGGTACCTCGGCCACCGATCTTTCTACCTCATAACACTATAAACCCACTATAACAATCCTTGTTCTATCCTCCTTTCCGCCCTTTAAAATAATATTTTTAATTCCCTCATTTTGACTCTGTTAAATCAGCTCTTAGAATATTAAGCACTTTGCCGGAATTTACGTTGTTAGCAATTATTGACTGTTTGAAGAGTGAATGATAACTTTCGATAATTGCAATTATTGACTGTTTTGAGGAGCGAATGATAACTTTCGAGTAATGTTCTAAAAAATGCGTAAGTGAAGTAACCTTGTTACATTATGCTGCGCTTATTCGGGGAGAATGTTATTTGCTTGCAAAAAACGGTGGTTAACCAGTTCAACTGTTGACAAATGTACTAATTGTAAGTCGCTTTGGATAAAATGCTGTACATGTAAATGTAAAAGATGTCTCGTCCACCACTATTCTACGAGGATAATGAACCTTTTCACAGAGGTATCATAATAGGGAAAACACTGCTCATAACATTAACTATAGGTCCATTTCATTTAGTTGTGTACTGTATTGGTTGTTTCATTAGTTTGTCAAATTGCGCCACTAGTTTTGTCTACACTGGTAACAAACGCTTTTGTACAGTGTATGCCCATGACTCCATCGATATGATGAAGATTGATTATGATCTGGCTACAATGGACCATATACCCTTTCTTATGGTGTTGAACACAGACCATTTACCTGTGTTGTTGCCTGTGGATAATGGCATTGATGTAGGGAAAATAAGTTGGTCAAAATTGTCTGAGAAAGATCTTAATAAATATGTCAATCATTCTGATGCTTTGCTGGGTGGTA
>JAODLI010002001.1:0-10834 GCA_027575585.1 Percopsis omiscomaycus
TCCACGTGAACAATACCATTGTGGAATAAAGGTACACCCAGAGGCTAGGGAAGACACGCAGAGCTGATAGAGTCACGGAGCCTCATATAGACACATGAACATAGACACTGCTTGTCTTTGTAGTCAAAGAGGATATAAAGGTTCTGAAGGGGTCCAGCTGAACCTGGGGCTGTGTAAACACACAGTTGGTGGTCTGGATGAAAGCTGAGGTCATAAGCACATCACAAAGAAGGGTGACAGACACAGAGAGAATTACTGTTTTGTAATTTGAATGCCCATTCAAATATAAAAGTTGTTGGAAGCTATGTGGTTTGGTC
This sequence comes from Percopsis omiscomaycus, assembly GCA_027575585.1. NCBI lineage: Eukaryota > Metazoa > Chordata > Actinopteri > Percopsiformes > Percopsidae > Percopsis > Percopsis omiscomaycus. Next base: position 318 of record JAODLI010002001.1, read on the forward strand.
TCATAAGCCGGGTTTCCATTGCAGTTTTGCGCAAAATAAAAGCGATATATTTAAAAAGTCGACAAAACACAAAAAATGTGTTTCCATATTCATTTTTCGAAATATTGCTTTATCGAATTTCTGAAAAACCACCCCATGCGAGTGTATAAACTTTTTTCAGAAATTCACGCATTACCATTACTTGTTTTTTAGTTCGCAATTTCAAATTGCTCATTAATCAGTTTAATGGAAACGAGAAGGAACTTGTTATGACTGAAATAACTTGAAAATAACCAATAATTCATGATACAATTCACTCCAACCAATCACAACTCATATTAAACAGATTAGGAAGCGTATTTGAACGTTTGTCAAACCATCGCCTCTGTAGCTTCTACTGTATTCTCCTCACACTGACATTCTGCTAAAAAACATACTTCTAACTCATCTACAAAGCTGAATCAAATTGTTTGATGGCAGAATCAAATTGTTTACGTTTAACTGAAAATATAATTGCGTTTCAGAATACAAATGGAAATACACCTTCTATTAAACTCTACTCGTGAATGCTATTATTGAACAAATTACTAACTTAATATAGCCTAGATCTAGGGCAAGCCATTACAGCCATATCACTTTGAACCTGCTTGTGTGTTCTCCCCAAAATAAAAGTCAGATAATGTACAAATATATGTGAGAAACTAAAGGCAGTTATGTTAGATTGTAGAGCTGCAGAAAAACCTGAGGGCAGAAGGCAGTAAAGCAGAGAAGCTGGTTAGATAAAATGTAAGAAGAGGAGAAACTGTAAGGTGGTGTGTAGGTGTTTACAAGAGGTTAGCGGCGGTTCATGGTGTGCCAGGATTGCCTGGCGATTTAATGAGGGGAAAGCCACCATATGGGTCACAACCCCTGCTGTTAGCCCACTAAAGCTGCACCGGTTCCTCATTAATACATGTGACACACTCGAACGCACACAAAAATGTGTGCACAGCAAACACCCATGCTGTACACGCACTGTGTGTATGTGCATATGTTATGAAGAACTAAACTAGCACTGTGAAGTTAGCATGCAGATCTACAAGAAATGAGGGCACATCTGTGTAAAAAAAATTATTTACGTGTGACAGTCATTAGGAATAACTGTAAAAGTTTAAATTACAGTCAATTGCAAGTAATTTCTAAGTAATATACAATAATTTTCCTGTGTCTCTGTTCCATTTATTTTGTACCAGTAGTGTAGTATTAGGATAAACCTGTAAGTGTAGTAGGCCTACAGCAGCATCCTGTAAATGCCCTTGTCAGGGACGCCGATGGTTGCTTGACAAGAGTTTCAACAGAACATGACACAGACTTAACAGGAAACAGCCATGAGAGAACAAGCTGTCAGTTCACACTTTAGAGTACACACACACACACACACACGTACGCACACTTACTTCCCCGTTCAAAAGCCAGAGTGAGTACCAGAAGTGTCATTATTTGCTGTCTTTCTTCATCTGTCACACTCTGCTTCCATCTCTCGCTCTCTGATATGTTGCGACAGAGACCTTCCTACTTGCTACACATTTGAAAGAAAATACCACAGAGAAGAGAGAGAGAGAAGAAATTGCTTTTTGTTTTGTTAAAAGTGCAGATATATCTGTGAAAGAGGATAACCCACATCAGAAAGGGAAACAAAATTCAAAGCCCTTGTTCTCACCTTAAGGCATTGACAACCTAGGGCTGAATGAATTCCATTTGAAAATATATTAAGGATTGTCAAATGACAAAACTAAAGTAGGAACAATTACAGCAAGTATGCTCTTGACAGCAATAATTACAAATTGACAAAGGGAAGGCAGGGGAAATCCAGTATAGGGACTCCACGGTTGGCAGAAAAAAAATTATGTTATTAAGAGTTTCCTTTCGTGCATGGTCCCAGCATAATCATGCCTCATTAAGTTTTCATTGTGAATTCATAAATTCACATCTACACTCAAAACCACAGCATTTGGCTTCCTCAGTGCTTCAATTTAAAACATTCCAAAGTTCAAATAGGTGTGAACTAAACTTAGCTTAAAGACTTATTTTCAATTTCCATAGCTAAGTGCCACAAAAGGTTTAATTTAACATGAAGGGCAATATAGATTTTTCTCTGGCAGCAATATATATATATTTTTTATGGATATTAGAGAATGTATGAAAGGAACAAATGTTTCCATTTGTACATATGCTAGGAGGTGACACAATTTGAATGCTTTCTGCTACACATTATACTGTAATTAAAGTGAGATGTTAAAAGTAATCTCCCTTGGCCAATCAGATATCAAAATCAAACATGATTACTATGTAAGGAAAAAAAATCTTTGAATAAATTACTGTATATGATTTTATAACCACTTATACCATCAATGAACCATTTTTGCCTCTATGCTTGAAATGCAAAAATATAAATTGTACTGCAAGTGGCAATTTCAGATGTATCACCCATATGGAAATGTCAAAGATTTGTAGCTGTCAGCAGTCAAAGGCAGGATGATAATGTTAAAAGATTAGTGTTATTATCTCATTCTTTATCGATAGCCTACTCAATGGAAAATCTGCTGAACAGTCCTGTGAAGCTCTTTCTTTACCTGGCACTTTATATGGTATGATATTAATGATGACGATGCCACGTATTATGGCAACAGAGAAACCATTAAATAAGGTTTTACCATTTAAGGTATGGTGTCTGTTGACAGCTGATGGCAAGCTTTGACTTAACGCATCTGGGCACTAAACCAATTTACACCTCAAACAAAACCCTGCTTTGAGTTTTGAGACCATTTTCAAAATAGCGAGGAACCAAATTTGAATGAATGAGCTTGTCAGTGTTAGAGTAAATGTATTTTTCTTTTTAAGGGTGACATACACACACAATTCTGCATTCCAAAACATTCCTTTTCTGATTCAACCAACCAACACCAGTGGCAAAATACAAATAGATCTCTGCAGGAGAACGTCAACCAGCACAAGATTCTACTGTGTCCCTCCCTTCACAGATGTACGTTTATGGCGGTGTCCAGGTGCTAGAGTCTGTCTTGCTTGGTCTGGATTTACAATACTTTTTTTTTTAAATTATTTTACAGTCAAGTAAATTTGAACATCCCTTAATCAGTTCAAACCTCAAATGGTTATACAAGCTACATTTCATGCAAAACAACATCCCGTGAGGGACTGTAGGGGGCCAAGAAAGTTTAAACTCTGACTTTTGTCCCTTTGTGTGTCCCTGTAAGTTAAATATATTTAATAATAATAATTTTATTACCATAATACATACATTGAAAGGACAGGCATCTCTTGAAGACAGACCTGCCGCAATAAAGCACACTACATAACATCCATTACTGTGGCGTTAGAATTCTGCAAATCTTGGGAATAATGAACCAGGCTCTCCCTATAAAAAATAAAAAAATCGCTCAGCTGTTGCTAATTAAAAGATAAAACACCAGGTTACACACTGCAAAGCAGCCAACTGGCCTCATACCCAGTTACAGCAGTTCCATGTCTGTAATCACCCCAGTGTGACGCTGCTTGCAATTAGATTGGTCTGCTGCTGGCCTGGGTATAAATAAGGGAGTCTTCCTTCCTCAAAAGTTTTTAATTCGTAAGCCCCAAAAAGAGTAGTTAGTTTCATGTTAGTCAAAATTAGTCCAGCCCCTTTCAAGTCCTTTCAGACAACACAACAAACCACACAACTGGAAAAGGGACGTTTCAATACAGGCCGTGCAATTGAGGCTTAATGAGTGCAAGTGTGTGTGTATGTGTAGACTGTCAGAGGATATCCCAGGAGCCCGGAGGGAACCCAGACACACTCCAGTTGAAATAAATACAAGTGTCCCAGCACAATGTCGCTAAGAAACATGAAAAATGTCTCTACTCCCATCCCCTTTATAAATCTGTAATTACTCGAGTTTGGGAATTGAGCGAGAAGGATGATGCAACAACAAGAAAGAGGGCTGCAGATGAGAAAAAAAAGCATGGCTGGAATATACAGCGTAAGTTGAGGATAACGTCATATAAGAGAAGACAGTAAGTACAAGGAAACGGATGAACAAGTATCAAACACCATAACATAAGGGAGAGAATTGGCGATAAATCTAATTCTAGGCCGCATTCTCCATTTTCCCACTATCTACAGTTGGCCCTCGGACACCTAATGAATTGAAGGGAATGTGGATGTAAAAATAGTACTGGCATTTGTAAAGATTATCCCAGTATTAGAGAGGCACACTGTTGATGTTCTCGCACCTGCTCTGCCGAGATAGAGAATCTGGACTGTCCAAACCCTCAAAGAGAGAAGCAGGGGAGGAGACGGGGTGGGGGAGGAGATAGGAGAGGGAGTGGAGAGAATGGGAGGGGAGGTGAGGAGGACAGGAGAACATTTTGGGAGATACACAACTTTTCACAACTTTGCTGTTTTTGTGTTTTATTTAAACAGAGGAGACGGTACTGTGCTCCACTCTGCTCGGCATGAATAATACATTTCTTCACCACAAACAAACTGAAAGCCGACAGAGAGACGTTTGCCCAGCGTGAATCTGCTTTTTGTATCATCTTACGCTGTTCTGACACAGCGGGGGGGTGGCCATGGTGGCGCTATGGCCTCTCTGTGTAAGCCTAGAGGATCAGAAGGCCTAGAGGATCAGAAGGCCTAGCAGTGCTACAGTATGAGGGCTCAGGCACTCATAAGCACTGTGATGCCAGACCACGGTACCATGTAACGCACAAGAAGAACTCCAGCATTTGAAAAAAATACTTAAAATACATAAAAAACTAATAAACAGACAAAAGTACCCACTCCCATTCGGAAGTACTGATGTATTACTTCTTTAAAAGGAAAGAACACTGCAGAAAAGATTTATCATAATGTTCCCTGCTCTCATTGAAGATAGATATTAGAAAGTGAAAAAGTGGACGAGATGGGGAGGTATGGAATGGAGTGAGGAATAAAAAAGACAACAGGGACACTTGCTGTTAAAGCTAAATAAACCATAGAGAGAGAACCCAGAGAGCCCAGGAGAGAGAGAGAGAGAGAGAGAGCGCGAGAGAGAGAAGAGCTTCACAGTAAATCACTAAGCCAGCCTGCATGAAGGGAGGGAGGGAGAAGAGGTGAACAAAATGACACGGACAGAGGGCGACCGAGTGCGGGGAGGATGAGAAGGAAGAGAGCGTGCCAATATTCCGCCTGAGGTCACCTTGAGTATGGTGGTCCTGGATGTGTCCTGGAGCTTCTCATTTACTCAGCACTGTTCTCCCAGGACAATCAGATAGTCACCCGGGCCCCCAAAACAAATCCGTTATCCAGTCCAAGCAAGGAAAAGGTTCTGCGGCGTACACCCACTCACATTATATAAACAGCCACAATAAACAGTTACTGGTAGGCATACTGTCTCTGCATCCAACACCCACATATACGGAGATATGCTGTAGTGTGCCAGCATGCTGGCTCAGTGGTTAGCTCTTTTCCTTTCCATTGCAGTAATCTAGATTTGAGCCCCAGCCAAGATCTAAATTCTCCATTGGTGTGTTTGTTGTGTGTGCGGGTAGGTACATCTTCTGTCCCAAACAGCAAACAAATCATGTCTTAGTAGCAACAGCCTGTCACCGTCGTCAAACATCTGAAACACATCATGTCCACGTGATCGTTGCGTTATTGCAGCGCGTCAACCTGCATTCAAAGTAAACCCGTGATATTCCTAGACAACTCTTAGCGTAGAAATACAGTACCTGTTGGACCAGACCTGTGTTTGTTTGTTTAGTATTTCCTGAAGGATCATGTCTTAACAGTAAAACTGCTGATGGCACATCAGTTGCATAATTTGCAGCCTGATCAAACAAAGTAAGAAATGTTTTTAGGGGAAGGAGAACTCATTATAATCACTACCAATATAGTAGCACACTGGAAGGAACTTTCTATAACATGAACTGTGAAATATAATATAAAGCAGCAATCAATGGGGCTGATTGGGGTTAACCGTGTATCGCCTGAAATCCATTTATGTGTTTTTCCCTCTCCCTGCCTGATGAAGTCCTTCATCCATGCATATATGGTGGGCTAACAGCCCCTCTGCCCTTGGTGGTTTTCTAATGGATGGGATTAAGAGAATGAGTGGAAAGGAAAGATTAACAGAGAGACACGGGAGAAACATGCTATACTAATCATCCTGTACTGAAACAGATGGGGAGAGCACTACAGTGACTCTATACTCTTCTGTTGGGCTTGGTTGGAGTTAATTGTATTCATTTCTACTAGTCCTGAAGTAGTACATTTCATACATTTGGCTGAGACATCAACAGAGCGTGCGTCAGTCACCGCAACCATGGCAGTATTGCATTTAATATTGCGTGAAGCCCACATAGCCTAAAGTTGATCTTAAACCTTTGACACAAGGCTAGTCTTGTACAGTCTGATAGTCTTTCGACCTTTGACACCACCAATAATATTAACACATCTTAACCACAGGGTGTCAAATTTCCACCCGGCAGCATCAGAGCTAGGAGTTTGGCATTAATGTGCCAAATTTACGACTGAAGTCGTATTTATATTTTTTAATAAAAAAAGAAACAGCATAACATATTCAAAAAAATAACAAAAAAACACATACATATACACACATGCATACTACTGGCGCTGTCAAAAGCTGAAAAGGCTTTGCAATAAAATGCACACGAGTCACCTAAACACCCACAGGCAATAAGTCGCTGTCATCTTAATCATGCTGTTGTTCTGAAAGCACTTGACTGATTATGTGTGTGAAGAACATTTTGGTTATCATTAGATAACCTGCCAAATACAGTCCTGGGGGAGTATGCCCAGACACCCCTAATAGAGGCTTAGCCTCCCTATCCATGAATCTAGTGACATCCCTGTAGAATGGCGTTGACGATTAGCGATACGATTGGTTCTCAAACGCAGAGGGACAAAATATTAAGTAATGTACAACTATACAAAACATAAAAATCTAATTGGGTCTTGTTGCCTGTTTGATGGTTTGATAAAGAGCAACACCTAAATACTAAATACAGACCAGATTCCCCAAAATAACATCAATACTTTGATATTACACTCCATACAGACTCTGGAAAATACATTCTGAAAGAAACAGAGGGAGATAATAGATAATGACATAGAAGAGATGAGAGGGGAGATTACCAAACAAACACAATATGAGAGAGTGACTAAAAAACAGTGGAAACTGAGGAATTGTGTTTATGTGCGTGTGGTTTGTTCTAAAAGGGTGTAGCGTGGCTCATTAGCTGACTGTGTTGTCGGGGTGTTAAATCAGACTGGCCCAGGCCTTTATTGTGCCTGTGTACCAGCTAAGAGATGACAGATTCCTGGGGGACTGGGGTTTCTCTGTCTAATACAGCATGGCACAAACAGAGCCTCATCCATTACAGCGCCAACGCGGCTCCCGTCGCAGCTGAACCACAGGAGAGAGAGCCGGGACACAGAGACTACAAATACAACACAGGAGGAAGGGCCTTCAATAAACACGCGCAGTAGGAATGGGCTTCAGCAAACTCTGTAATTAGTTTGTGTAGACACACAGACACACACACACACACACACGTAACTGCTTGTAAAAGTATGCGTGGGAAATATATTGACAAATGCACTTAGAAGAATGCACACAGAGCCTCATATGCAATGTGAGTACATTTATATATATTGTTGTACACAAAAGTAACTTTCCGGAACAGCAGCCCAGCACATCTAGTTACCAGGGGTTGCACTGTGGGGGTGTGGCCACCCATGCTCGCTCGCTCGCACTAAAAATGAACTGAATCGGTGGAAGGTGTTTTTGTAGGCCATGGTAGCAATAGGAAAAATACCAAATTATGCCGGCCTTATCTCAAAGCCTAGATTTCACACAGAAAAATCTATCATAACCTTCAGCCCCACTATTAAAACCTTCCCAAAAAAACTGAAAGAAACCTTGGAAAGGAGTTATAAAGATATGTTGCTTGACTGTCTGACTGTGATAAGAAATACGTCAATCCCCTGATGTCTGAGGTAGGTTTATTAATGCAAATCAGCTGTTTTCAGGCGTTATGTCACAGTATGTCATGAAAGACGTCTAGGCTATTCACGAAAAAAGAAAATTTTTGATGCATCTCATGAATTTACTCAAGAAATGATCACATAAATAAAAAGAATATATATATATATATATATATATTTATGGTAAAATTTCATGAACTGCAGCATCAATAGAAAGTCAACAGAACTATATGGTTCAGCCTACGGAATTACTTAGCAAATCGGAAAGAAAGACATGAAGATGCACAGACTAGGGCCTGAAGGATGGATTATCTAAATAAAATCAATAGATGCATGGGCAGTGCAGAAGAGATGGGCTGCTACTAGATGTATGCCTCACTTCATCAGTGTAAGCACAGCAAAATGGCCAGCTGGCCACCTATTATTACAGCAAACACATTCTAACTGATACAGAGTCCTGAACTAATATACAAATATGCAACAACCAAACATTACATTTATGCACACTTAGTGGATTGATTTATTTGCTGTGTTTAAGAAATCTGTTTTATGCATTTGTTGACAGGAATAGGGCTTTCAGGTTTTCGGGCTACAGTGTAACAGGGGACATATAAAACAAAACTCTCTCATTGAGAACACTGTACTGAGATCAAAAGGTCTGTTGTGTTGTAAACATGTAATCCCAGTCTAATTTATCCCATGTAGGTCAGAGAATGAAGTAGAGTGAAGCTCTCTTAAACCTTCTGCCTGCATTTAGATTATGAACAAACTAATTAGAGGGCTGTGGAGGTTGGGGCCAACCCTAAAGTGAGTTCAAGGGAGTCACAGAGAAAAGAAAAGGAACTCAAACTATTTTGGAAAAACAGATGTGTCTGATTTCTGCTCTGTGGTGCCTTTTAACAGACTGATACAGTTTTTATAAAGAATCTCAAAGGGAGAGATGAAAGGAAGCCTAAGCTATTTGTCAGACATATCTTGGTTTTTTATTCTGTAGATGGAAACTCAAACCGTATCCTTTGCGTTGCCTGAACAATGTTTTTGGATAAAGTGGACTTTTGTGGAGTCCTTGAAGTCAGGGGTCACCATATGTACAAGGCCATGAAAAAATAATTGCATTCCAACTCAGATCTGGCTACCTACTTAAAGCGATTTTGAACATTTATTAAAACCTCAATTCTATAGCTTCCAAACCTCAACATAAACCCACACGCTGGTGTTAGGGATGAAGTAATCTTTTGGTCTTAGTACATGATGAAACTGTATATATCAGGTTTTATCCAAACTCCAGTCTGAAATCTCTCATTTTAATGGGGAATAACATATATTTCCATTCTGGACAAAAGTTTGCATTATGTATAGAATACAACTGTGAATTAATGTATTGCATTGAATAAAGTTTTTTCAATAAAATAAAATCAGTAGGAAAAGTCCTTTAAGAGTGCTGCATAGAGCACGCTTAATGAAGTGATCCATATAGTGTGTATTTACTATACAAGCATGTATTACATACAAAATAAGTTTTCTTAATTCCTCTTGAAGACATGACATTTCCAAGTTTATAGAAGAACCTATCACGTTTACTATGTGATTAATATGAAAATGGTGTTTACTAATTGAAAATAAGAATAGACATAAAAAAATTCTAGCTCATTAAGAGAGGATATACATTCGACTTGTACTCGCTCACGGCAGAGAATTTTCTAGTGAAGCATCTGAGAATGGCCATGCATTTTAAATTGACTTAAATGCTGCAGAGACACGACAAATGAACCAAAGGGCCAATGAATGAAAAGGGAACTGGTACAGAGAGGAAGTCTCTAAGAAAAAAGTCAGGAATCCTAATGGTTAGATTTAGACTGAGAATGTAAAATAGTGTATTTTTGTCATATGCAGTATCGGACCATAAAAACACTGAACACATCAATAAAAGTCAACAAATTAGAAATATTCACCTGTAACAGACAGCTAAAAAAAACAGTATTTGTTCCAAAACAACATTTCTTTGGTAACTATTACAATGTTGGGTCATTTCTCTATTGATTTTTGCTCTCTGCTGGCATAGCTGAAATGATGTAATCCACAGTACTTCATTTGAAATGCAACACAGAAAGCACATCACATTTACAAGCCCTTGCAAACACCACATACAGTACGGTATTTCATCTTTGTGCATCTGTTCAATTCCGTATTCCAGTTAAGGCGAGGAGGTGTCACTGGATCAGTCAATCCCTTTGAGACTGTTTAGTGGCTATACGAGTATATATTGAGAAACTTTCTCATGCGGTCTCAGCCACACGTGCACTAACACGCGTGCATTAAACGTCGGCAGCACAAATTAAGTGCTGCGTCTCTGTGCGGGGTGATGAAGAGGAGGGGGTTCCCTTAGCGACGAGACATTCATCTCCTAATCTTTAAATGCATGGTTACATAAGCACATCACCACCAATAGTCCTGCTGCTTCCCCCCCCCCCCCCAAGACACACACACACAGACACACACACACACACATACA
>JAODLI010002002.1:0-10834 GCA_027575585.1 Percopsis omiscomaycus
AGAGAGAGAGAGAGAGAGAGAGAGAGAGAGAGAGAGAGAGAGAGAGACAGAGACAGAGACAGAGACAGAGACAGAGACAGAGAGAGAGAGAGAGAGAGAGAGAGAGAGAGCAACAGTGAGATAGCACTTTTGAACGCACCAGAGACCCTGTGAAAAAAAAAAGAAGAAGCACAATGGTCTTTCAGGACTTGCCCTAGTTTGGCTCTCTTTCACACTCTCTCTCTCTTTCTGACAGCTCCAAAAATAAGACCAGAGAGCGTTCTGGTAAACCTCCCCCGTCCATCCTAATCAATGGCAAGCTGATGTAAACTACTGTTTCGACACAAACACACAGTCTGCAAGAATATGTACAGCTAACTTCTGTCTAGTCTCTAACCACGGTCTCTCTCTCTCTCGCTCTCTCACATCTGTATTATCTGCCTGAAGAGACGCGTCTCTCACACAGGAACAGGAACCACATTAATTCCTGCAGGACTATTGTTTATGCTCCTGTAACAAGTATGCGTGAACAAACTAGTTATCAGTGCAGGGGAATGTATACCCCAACTCGCCCCTCTGCATCCAAACCACCCACCTACCTCTAGCCTTCTCTTTTGCCTCCGTTTGCTCTCCATTTCTCCCCCTGCCCCCCAGCTCTGCCCCTCGACTCTTTCCCCCGACTTGTTCCAGGCGGCGAGCCACGGCGATCTTCCCTGAGCTCGCGCCAATTAGCATTGCGCCGCAGAAATTGCCTAACGACAGCAAAGTGGGACAGCCTGCCTTTTTTTAACACGTGGAGAGGCTAAGTTTCGTGTGCGTGTGTGTGTGTGTTTTAGTTTTTCCTGAGAAGGCTTTCAAACAAAACCAAAGACTCCTCCAGTACAGAGCTGAGAAACGTCTTAACGCAGCAGGGTGCTGGAAAACAGACTCAGCCACAGCATTAATGGAAATGCTTTTAGCTCAATACAAACACGCTACTAGCATTGTTTTCACAGTGACAGATTATATGTTACACTAGTACTCTATACTTTATAAACGCCTGACAAACCAGAGAAAATCACAGTTATATCAGGAAATAAGAAAGCATGTGAACAGAATGATTTGGACTATAAAGGAACTCCCAATATTACTCAATTTTTTCATGTTGATATATGCAGGCATACGCGTCGGTACGTTAGTACACACTGACTGCAGCACTTGTTGCGATCCAGCATGGTTTACACTGGCCCATTTAGTAAGAATACCACCTAGATTAGGGATGGGCAGACATGGTTGCTGCGGTTGCCATGGTGACAGACAACTGACACTGCCCTGAAAAACGCCGTCCTTGTCCCTAAAACAAAACAAAAATCACAGAGCCTTGACCTGGACATACAGCAGCTGCACTGCTGCAAATCTGTACCTGTATCCTGTAATCTAGTAATGTATCTGTATTATATACATGCGCACACATCCACACATTAATCCCTTGGGGGTTAGTGAGTGTAATTCAATGAAATCTTACTTTAACACAATTTATGCTGTTGGAGCTAATACCATCACTCACGCTTACATATGCACACAATCCTACAGCCTTGTTGTCCCAGTCTTTCAGTCCATATATTGGGGACGCAAATACTGTATATGAGGATCTATATTTTTTACTTGTCATTCAGAATGTTTGCTTTATTAGTTCCGAGTTGTGTTTTGTGACGTCAAAAGGCCTCTTACATATCATTTTACACATTAACTGTTGCTTCCAGATCTAAATGTACCCAACAACAACGCTGTCTGAGCACAGGGTCTCCTGTTACTACTGTGTGATTAGGAGCTTCTAAAAGGATGCCTCCTGAAAAGAGGCATTGTGGGTAAAATCTGATGACTCATAAAGAGCAGCCTTCTTCTATATAATACAATACAAATTAGCTCCCGACCATTTGCTCATACTGCTCAGACATTCAATTCTCCTCGCTGTAACCTGCCTTTAATATTTAATGTACCTGCACCTGTTAGGAATATGGATGATTACGTGTTTGCACAGCTCCGCGGGGGGAAATTAGTCCACAATTTAAGTCAACAACTTTAATAATTAATTCATACCCGATGTACTAATTTAACAAACTCATTTGCTCATATTTTCTGTATTTCTGTCTAATTCTCTTGAATAGATGATAGATACTGCATACAGAACGTGAACTAGGCTCGTATATTGACAATTGAAGGGATGGTTGACGATTTTTTTTTCCCTACGCCGATATTAAGGCGATTTTAACTAACTTACGATCAGATGATTACGACTGGCCTTTGAGAGCCAATTTATAGCGAACAATGTGTTAAAATATTGTTTATGTTCTGGACGTGTGTGTAGCCTAGATGTATTTTAGCATTATGATGCAAGTACTGTGTTGGTATTGCTTTTTTTGTTGGGAAAGCGACTATAATGCACTATACTGAGTTTTTCTCAAATATTTGTCCAGACCCCACTAGTAATTAAGCAATTTCAATTAGTGACATTTCCATTTACAGCATTTAGTAGACACATTTAGCAGACGCTTTTATCCAAAGCGACTTACAATCAGTACATTTGTCAACAGTTGAATCGGTTCACTACCAGTTATTGCAAGCAAACAAGATTCTCTTAAGAATGACATCATCATGTCATCATGGTTACTTAACTTACGCATTTCTCAGTAGGTACTCAATATATTCCTATTAAAATATCATTCAATCCCCAAAAATAATTAATTGCTAGCAACCTAAATACAGGCAAAGAGCTTAATATTCTAAGATCTGATCTAACTTAACAAAAATGAGAAGAGATTAGAAATGAAGAGAGCAGAAATGAAGAGGAGGTTTTCTTTTTTTTTTTTTTTATTAAGGAAAGGAGGATAGAGAGAAGATAAAGAATTGTTAGAGAATACTTCTGTTAGTGGGAGTGCTATGCAGTAGAGAGGTCAGAGGCTAAGGGTACCAAGGTGGATTCCTGACAGAACTGCCTGGTCAGACAAACACTTAAAACATCCATCAACATTCCCCTTTCAACTGGCTTCTATTTGATTAGGTAGACACGGCACACCATCCTCCTCTACAACAGATGCCTGTGGTAGCCGTGTGTGTGTGTGTACGTGGTCACTTACTGTGAGACAGGCAAGGCTGAAGGTATAGGGTCACCATGACCTCAGCAGTACAAAGACAAGCAGAGGAGGTGGGCTGAGAGATAATCAGCATCTTGTTACACCTAACTTTCACTTGTGTTTGCTTTATATCCGAGTGCGAACTCTGTAAACTACGCCTCTTCCCTGTGCCTCAGAATGTATGGAATTTCTGCACAAGAAACTCGCTGTGTTCCAGGCAGGCAAGCCAAATGAAATGACTAATCATAAATTACACATCCGAAGTGCCTTTGAGTAAGGCACGTGACCCCGTTGGCTTGTATAGGGTTCAATGGCCAGCAACATGAGTTATAGGCTACATAGCGATAGTTTCAGGATGTTTTTGTGTATGTTCGTCAACATGCACGTGTATAAATAAAGGTTTAGAAAGAACCTCGCTCATAGGTATTGATCAACGATGCGGCAGTCTGTTTGCCTCTGTAAGCACAGAGGAGCCGGTCTCTCTGTTCCTGACTGGGAAGCTTCTGGTTTGAGGAACCCTCAATCAGTCTCCATCTCCTCGATCAATACCCATTAGCCCGTGTGTGTGTGTGTGTGTGTACATGCTTGGCTGAATGAACCTGAGTGCAGCTGTGGATCCGATTTCTCCCTGTCCTATAAAAAAAAATACAGAGAGAAGCAAGTGCGCGCACGCACACGCACACACACTTACTTCACTGGCCAAGCAGGCGGCAGGCATGTTGTTCATTCATGAAGTTCTGTGATTGTGGTCTGTATTTCTCCGCAGGGACACAGTATAAATGTATCTACTGGTGTAGACTGTGCCATACATTTTATACCCAGCGGCCAGGCCATGATTTGGGCAGGTCGGGTCGTCTCTGTGAGGGCACGCAGAGCCACATGGGTATGTAGTTCATAGTATTAGGCAGAAATATGCATTACAAAATGGTTATTTTACATACAAGCTATTTCTACTGTGTGCTATGCTATGGTGTGCTATATACCGTTACCGTGCTAGAGGGTTCTGGCCATATCGGCCAGCTCTAGCAGGTAAACACATGGCTCACAGCCACTGTATAATGACTTCCCTAGATGGGTCTGTTAGCGGTGTGTGTAGCCTAGGGTGCGTGTTGTTGTAGAATAACATGATGATTGACAACGTGCCACAACACAACTCCCTGTTCCTGTGCTCCGAAGAGGCCGCATGTCACTTCTCCTGTCTCGGTGTGTGTGTGTGTGTGTGTGTGTGTGTGTGTGTGTGTGTGTGTGTGTGTGTGTGTGTGTGTGTAGGGTGGGGGCACATTGATTTGCCTTGTGTATAAAATATGCAATGCAATACAAAAACATGCATTGTGTTGCCTTACTATGGGGATTGGTTGTTCTTTACCTTTGTTTATATAATTTGGTATACGTAACATTAGCCTTTTATGCATTGGGACCACAAACATATCTGTCAAGCCAATGCAGGAGGGAGAAAGAGAGAGACCAGAGTAGACCAAAACAGAACAGTGAAAACAAGGGAGTCGACACCGTTTGTGAGAAAAGGGAATGTGAGAGAGACAGAAAGAGAGGTGAGAGACAGAGAGAGAGAGAAGTGTAGCCCGTGGCCATACACTAAAACCTGTGCATGTCAGAACACAGCTCCCAGCGATAGGAAGTTGACAGTAAAACAAAGAGCCCCCCACCCCAGTGACACTCAAGCTCCAACCAGCTCATGTAAAAAGAAAAAAAAATGGAGACCCTCGTATATTGGTTTCAGTGCTGGTTTATGCACTGGGCTGACCAGTTCAAAAAACAACCTCTCCGCAGTGCACTTAGTTTTATTAACTACACCTCTACTGACCCATTACTGTGTCATTATTTTTCTGACCTAACAAAATGAATAGTCATGATTTTGTTTACCTTCTCCTTTACGTAATAACACAGCTTAAGCTGTAAATATAAGCATTGCGTAGATAAACAGTTATGAGTGTGATTTGATGTTGTCACAATACTTGGTGGCTAGAAGATGTATGAACATCCATTAGAGTTAGTAGCTGTTGACACTTATTGCGATCACTACACGACAAACACACACACACACATAGGTCACGTAGGCTCTGTCAATCACGGTGCTGTTGCTCAGTGACGTCAAGCACACTGCTGGTTGCCACGCGCTCTGAGGAGGGGTTGACAACAGCGGGACACTATACCATAATAATCCCAGCTCTATTGGTAACTGCAAAATCGGGGTCACACTCTACATGCTCTGTATGTAATAGAATTACAGGTACTGACATACATTAACCTCATATAATTGAATAGTGGCTCATTGAAAATATGCATCGCGTTCAGGTTTATGCAGCCCTCCGATTCTAACCGACCCAAGCTATTCTGTTAAAAAGGAAATGTACAATTGGATATTCGATAACAATGTTACTTTGGCATACCAAACACACCAATATGAATGCCAATAATACTTGGCTTGGCTACAAATACACATTTGTCTACTATCAATTTATATTAAAATTGTTAAAGCTGTATTTAATAAAAAGGACAAGATTCATGTGAATTTACAGTCGTTTAAAGTCTAATTGCAATTAGATCTGTGCTTCCAAATGTTGTTGTAAGCTGCAGTAGGGCTGGATGCATGTCGCCTTTCCCTGCTAAAGAGGAAGCCAACATAGGTCAGCTGTTGGCTGAGCAGCCCTATGAACAACTTCCCTCTGGTTCATTATCAGGCTTACAGATGCAAACCACCAGAGCCTGCATGTCAACACAGACCTTAATATCCTTGTTCACCCCACCCCCCCTCAAAATCTGACTACACATGAGATTGCTCAATGGGAATGGCAATCAAATTGAGCAGCTAAATCACTGTATATTCACTCTTGCATGATTTTGTTTTAGTATCATATCTGCCACATTCAATTGTTTAATACCATACATACATACTTTAATAAAGTAATTTTAGGTTCATGATATAATAAGCAACCTATAAAGCCAAAAGGTTGAAATGGTTTAGGTGATGTTTTCAGTTAAGTAACTCACTACTCTAACTAAGCAATCTGAATAGCATGATGAGAAAGGCAGGCTTCGGATGCTGGGGCAATATATACAATCCATAGCCTGCAGCAAGTGACTGGAGATCCCGGGTACTTTTCTGTTCTGCTCTTAAGGCCTCATTGTAGCAAATTAAATCGGTCGAAGGCCCATGTTCCGGCTGCATGTCCCAGACCTTGCTGACAAACTGGCCTAGTTAGCTAACGTTAGCTGTCTAGGCGTGCATGAACCAGCGCCTAGCCGTGTGGAATACAGGGATTGTGGTTTTGTTGCGTGGGTGAATAAATCACAGTCTATTGTCGAAACTTGGCACACTCAGGTGGACGTTGCAGCAAGAGAAAACAATCTTGTGGTCCGAATAGTTGACGTTACATTGCTAGCCTGGCTGTGCACGCGCGCGCACACATATACACACACACAGTGCACACACACCCCGCCTGTGCAATACCGTGCCACGCCGTGTATTGTTTACATAGCACCGCACACAGAACGACAGACACAGGGAGCTAGCTTGGAAATCAATGTACCACAAATCGAGATTTTCTCTATTACTATGAAAACTGATCGGGGGCTGCTTAGGATAACACGCCAGCTTCGCCAGCTCACTGGCCAAGCTAGCGATAGCAAGCTAGCGTCCGTTGGGAATGACGTTAGCCTACAGGCTCGCTAACTGGTTATTAGCCGTGAAGCTAACGTTGGTCTGCCCTGAAGGGACACAGTATATCAAACCACGTGACCAGCAAAGGCAGCCCATTTGTTATTGCGGAGTATAATATGCATGCATAAGATACATACGTGCGAATAAACTATAAAAACAAACACATATTGAACCAAACAGAAGAACATTAAAACTATGTCTAGAATACCCCCACACTAATATGTTCGGTAGTCACATGGTTCCGTCCACCGTGTCCCGTTAGTAGATATATGCTAGCAAGTAGCTAGCTAGTTTCCGTTGGGATTGACGTTAGCCAATAAGGCTAGCTCACTGGGTCTTCCAATTAGCTGTGTGGCTAGCTGTGTTACCTGGCTATTTGTCAACGACTAGCAGCTGCAGTTTGCTAAAACACTGTTGTTTCATCATATAATGTGTACATACAACAGCTCTAGATCGTTGTGGGAGCAGACATTATTCGCTTAGTTTGTGACAATAGTCATAAAGTGTCTGCCTAAGTGGAAGCCACCATCCATCCTACTCTAAGCCCAATAACACACAACACAGACAGGAACAATGTATCATCGTGCAACGCGACGGGAGCGGCTCCCGGCGCAGCTCTGCACGATCGCCCATTCCATTTTCGGTCTTACCCGACTTGAATAACGCCGCTATGTCTGCGGCGTCCTTTGACGTTTCCTCCGCTCCTTCCACGGAGCTCATGGCTGCCAAGCTGGACCGGGAGCTCAATTTCCAAAGTAGTCCTTTCTACCTCCCCTCAGCGTATCAAGATGGCAAATTCAGTTCTGTCTTCCCAAAAGCGCCAGTAAAGACCCTCGGGCGGCTGTACTGACTTTTAGGTGTTAGTAGTGCCATCTGCGAACCTCCATCTTGAGGAACATATTAGAAATGAACAGCCGGGCCACGGGTTCCTCCTCGGAGTGAATCCGAGGAAAGATTCACTGTAGACGGGAGGAGGTGGCAGTGGGGCACGGGAGGGGCTGGGTCGCTGTTCGTCGGATCTCCGTAATCTTTCGGAAATGAGAAGGCAGTGGGTGATCAAGGGACGTCAGTCACCGAGTGAATGTCAGTGAATCACGATAGTGTCCAGCAGACGTGATAGACGTGCTATAGTTTCTATATCCAATATACAGGATGTCAATGCTAGCTCTATATTAACCATGTAGTATATGTTTTGTTCGTTCAGGACACTTACAAGTTACAAGTAAGTTGTCATAATTACGTTTACATGAAATATACATTTCTCCATTCATCGGCTACAGAGCTAGCGCTGAAGCTTTCTGACAGGATATAACCCATAAATTGACTGTGTAAGTGAAAGTAGGCATACAACAATTGTGAATATACTTTAGACAGGGTTCACAGTCGAGCATTTGTATTCTTTAGCTCAAATTGTATAACTGACGCCATCTTCAGGTTTTGGTTGGAACTGCCTTATCTGAGTTTATCTGCGTGGATTTTCTCCATTGATTATTTTACTGTAAACTATTTCTATAAATACTATTTGAACTGTAGGAATATATGGATACTATTACCATATAAGATTATATACTATTAATATTGACTTGTGTTTATATATTAATCTCTTTGAAACAATCTCTCTCTCTCACTCGCTCGCTCTCGCCTTGTGTGTGTTTGTGTTGGGGGAGGTTAAGGAAATGGAAAGCTGGGTGATGACCTGGTCATATCATGTGTCCTAGATGAGATGCTACTCTCACATTGTGATTGTGATTGAAACACTGCTAAGATTTGAAGCTTTAAACTGCTGGGAGGAACACTCAAGATTATCTGCGTAATGCTGCAGTTTGTGGATTACACAATGTTAATCCACATCCTGCCACTGTATACTAAGGCGGAGCCTTTGAAATGAATGGCAATTTGGGTGGAAGGGAAAACAGTGGCCTTCTACTAACAAGAACAGAATAGCACTGATTAAATACACACACACACACACACACATGCTAGACATGCATCTCTTAACTAGACTATAGACCAACGGCAGTAATTAATGTATATATCCTTGAGTGTCCTGAAAGGCGTCCCTCAAATAAGATGTATTATTATTATTATGTGCGTTGGGCTTCCAGTAAGGGACAATTGTATTGATTGTCTTCGGAGAATGTAGCAATAGATGTCAGATGTATTGACGAGATGATATTAACATGGCGTTATGTCTGGTGGTAAATTGGACTGGTTTAGAATTCTATTCTATCCTTTGTGCCGAAATTGACACAGCTGTAAAACAGGCTTTCTCAGCACATCACCAAAAGGCTAATGCACAGTCCATTGTTTTAGTTTGACACAGCATCGGACTGGTGGCGCCGGGTCCGCAGGATTTCTACCAACATATGAATGTATAAAACCTAGCATTGTGGTGTGTCCCAAATAAAATTCATGTGTAGGCTACCTTATATCTGATAAAATACTGTACTTTTTTTTATCCCCAAATGGGCAATTTAGTTGTTTACTTGTGAGTCAACAGGACTAATAGGATATAAACAAATAACATCATAGTAATCCTGGTTTGTGCAATTACACACACTAGTGTGTTTTCCGAAAGGAAACCAAAGAGGTCATACTGTATAATCTCCTTGGGTAGACTAGACAGGACCGAGAGGCACTAATAGAACTGTCCACTAGAGGGAAGACTAATACCAGGCAACTGTCAAGACCAATCCACAGTGCACACGTTACAATCTCAGACCACAAAATACTGTAGGGTTGAGAAGCCTAATATGTCTGCCTTAGTGTGTATTTTGACATATATTATTTTCAAAATTGTATTAGGGGCTTCACAGCATGTAAAGTAATGACATTTTTAAGCATTAGTCAAAAATCTAATAGAATTAGTTGAGTATACAATAATCTTCCTGTATGTATTTATTGTTGGGAAGATTACAATTAGGTAATTTAGTAGATGCTTTTATCCAAAGTGACTTACAATTACATGCTTATGTTACATGGAGCAGGTAGGAGTTATAGGCATCTTGCTCAAGGCTCAAGGATGCTTACAAGTAGGCCAACTCTGGGGCTTGAATCCACAACCTTCTGGTGGGGAGTCCAATACTTAGACCACTATATCCTGCCCCCCAGAGGTTTCAGTATCCTGCCCCCCAGGGATTACTGTAGACCTACATACTGTGTAAGTCTTCAATTTCACTGATAAGGTCAACGCTATAGGCTAGTCTTGGGAGACCATTAGAGGAGTGAGCTGTCAAAGGTTCAGCTTATGAGTGTCCAATAGGATATCAATTACATGCAAAAAGTAGAAACCATTGATTTCTTATGGAGATTCAGGCCAAATAGACCTTCATACAGGCCCAATAGACCTTCAAACAGGCCAGCAACCCCAAGATTAAGAGATTGATTTCCAGGGTCCCCAATATGTGTCCTCATTGTGTTCTTATCTAATTACAGAAGTTCATTCCTAAACAGCCTCTGACTGGTATATTTGCCTGTTTAAAAGGAAAGGCTTTGGAGTCAGGACTCTATACTGAACACCATAGATTTAGGTTTTTAGGCCTAACATAACACATTAAGAACACATTTAACAACTGACATATGGAGGAATAACTGAGTTGAGCTAAAGGGTCAATAACTGGTATTTCCCATATACAGTATGTCAGGGTTATTGACTGGTCAGCATTGTCTGAACTGCCCTTTGGTGCTGCTGCCTACAGATAAACCAACCAAATTGCAATATCTCACTCTTAAATGTCAGCCATGGTAACTATTTGTGAATCGCACAATTTTTTTCTCTTGGTGTCACTCTCTATATCTTTCCCCAAACTCAACTCTCTCTCATCCTGATGCACACAATAATGTTCACACGTTCCAGCAAAACAGGAGCTCTCTTTCTCTGTCAATGTTGTGTGTTATGATGTAGACTTAGTGTGGGTTGTCCTTTATTGTCTCCTGCTGTGCTGCCATCATTATGTGGAAGCAGGGAATTCAGTATTAACAGCAGATGATGGTGGAATAACCCATACAGATGTACAGTATATATATATATATATATATATATATATATATATATATATATAGA
>JAODLI010002003.1:0-10834 GCA_027575585.1 Percopsis omiscomaycus
GTATGTGTGTGTGCGTGTATACATATATATATGTGTATATATACTGTATGTATGTATGTGTGTGTGTGTGTGTGTATGTATGTGTGTGTGCGTGTATACATATATATATGTGTATATATACTGTATGTATGTATGTGTGTGTGTGTGTGTGTATGTATGTGTGTGTGCGTGTATACATATATATATGTGTATATATACTGTATGTATGTATGTGTGTGTGTGTGTGTGTATACATATATATATGTGTATATATACTGTATGTATGTATGTGTGTGTGTGTATACATATATATATGTGTATATATACTGTATGTATGTGTGTGTGTGTGTATGTGTGTGTGCGTGTATACATATATATATGTGTATATATACTGTATGTGTGTGTGTGTGTATGTATGTGTGTGTGCGTGTATACATATATATAGGTGTATATATACTGTATGTATGTATGTGTGTGTGTGTGTATACATATATATAGGTGTATATATACTGTATGTGTGTGTGCGTGTTATACAGTGTTATACTGGATAAGCAGAGGGAGGTGTTACCTTCAAACCAGGTGTGTCACAGACCAGCTTCATTGATCTGGTGCGGGTCTGAACCAAGCCTTAGCCGTCCTTCCAAAAGGTCCCTGAGCCCCACAGCAAGCCCTGATTGCACACGCATCCATCTGCAGACCCAGCTCCATGCCTAGGCAGGAGAAAACGCCTGAGAAGTAAACGAGCGGAGACAGTTTTCTCACTCGAGGAGGAAGCGGCCTCTCCAGGGACGCACGCTTTGGCCATGTGCTGGGCCACCATAATCAGCACCAGTTAGATCTCCTTGTGGCCCCCGCCCCCAGAGGCTAGTTATGGGCCTGCTGTTGTCTCTCTCCCACCAGGTGTGTGAGTGGCGACGGGGCCGGAGCTGTGGACGACAGCCGGTGTGATCAGGAAGACGCGCCGCCCACAGCCCAGGTCTGCTTCCTGCCCTGTCCCGAGGACTGTGTGCTGTCCCCCTGGGGCTCCTGGAGCCACTGCCCTCTGGTGAGACTCCGCCGCCAGTCCACCGCTGGGCTGTCTGCTGCTGGTGTCTGATTGATTGATTATTGGTGGGTTTGGAGGGACCAGTTTGTGGTGGTTTGAGACTGGGGGGTGCACAGTGGGATTGTGGAGGTATTGCGTGTGCAAAGCACAATGATTACAGCCAACCAGTACCAAAAGGAGGGGGGGGGGGGGGGGTAAAGTTATCTTAAATAGATAATATGTCACAAATGACAGCCTTGTGTTCTAGGACCATTCTCTAGGGGGCGCTCACAAATACAAATGCTACACTATGAGTGTTCAGTATATAATCTACGCTAACATAAAGTGTCTGCTGATCCAGTGAAAAACACATTATCCAGTCATGCAAATAAATGATTGCCCCGCTGTGTGTTTGACATATAATATAATAATAATAATTATTCAGTCTACTGTGCATTTATGAAAAGCTCCCCGTTTGCAGTTGTGATTGTTTTATACTGTTAGGTGAGACATTCCCTAACGGTACAGGGTGCAATGGTTCACAAAGATCACGGTTCAATGCGACGCAGTCGTGGTACGTTTTAGGTTTTACGCCAAAAAGTAGAAATGCCAGAGACATTTTCTTGATTTAAATGTATTTTTAATTTAAAACTTAATTAATAAAAAAATTAAAACTAAATATATTATAACTAACATCCTAAAGTATGATGTTTATGGACTTTGAACATTGATGTATGATGAGCAATACCTGACCCGTCTTCTTAGCAGCATCTAAAACCTCCTTGAAATGTATGAATGAAATGTAGTATTGTAGTAGTTACAAAGAAAAGAAACAATTCTGTTTTTATATGGAACTCGGTGTGTTTTTATACAGCTTTTAATTTGTTTAGTTTTTTTTCAGAAAGATGAGAATGTCCACATTTTCTGTAAACAGATTTTGTTTTTTTTGTTTTTTTTTTTGTACAAAAAAAAAGGAATAACAATCTGGCTGAAATGGGTTCATGAAGAAATAGTGTAATTACGTTAGGCATGTTGGTAAAAGCCTGTGATTTCCTCTAGTAGGGTCTCATATTCGTGGCTGCCTAAATGCTGCAGGGCTAGTTTGTAGCATGTGTGTTGCTCTCCGTGTTTTCGTCTAGCTCCACCTATGTGACACACTGGGGTGATGTCGGCGTAAATTAGTTGACATGTTTGAAGTGTTCCCACTGAACCCACTCTAGTGTAGCAGATGCGATATACCGTTGTTTTGTTTTTTTATCCCCCGCTCTCCATCGCCCTCATAATTCACAGGGAAACCAGAGTGGTTCCAAACGCCAGACCTGTTGGTTATTGGAGGATCTTATTTTTCCTCACTGGAATAGAGTGTTTTCGCTTTGGGGGTGGGTGGGCAGACAGCGCGTTTACTGTTACTTTTGTTTGGGCTGCCTTGTTGAGCGCAGTGGTACTGAGAACATTAGGTTTCACACAATTTGAGCTATATTGTAATGTAGTAGGATTAGTCCATGGAATCGTTCGGTTTAAAATGCATCCCGAACCGAAAGCCTCGTACCCCAACAGTTCAATATGGTACGAATACGTGTTGTTTCAACCCTACCTAACAGAGGATGGGCACCAGAGTTGATGGGCACCAGAGTTGATGGGCAGAGACACATACAGTCACCGGAAAGTTTCAAGATAGCTTTAAGGGCCAACGACAATAAAACGTATCAAAAGTGCACTGTAATGTTTTACTGTACCTTACTGTAATGTTTTACTGTACATTTCAAAATAGGCTTGCTTTACATCCACACAAAAGTATGCTCTCACATATTGCTTGTATGAAACCTTTGGTTAGTCTAGTTGTGTAATAATTTTCTTGCTTCTATCAATTTGTTGTTGTTTTGTTCCCGTCTCCCAATTAAAGCTATGTCTGCGCTATTTCTAGCATTTGGCAACATTCCTGTCAGTCTGCATACAAACAATACATGATGTGTTGCTACATCAGGACTACGTAATTAGTTCCCGTTAGAGATAATGGTTGTGGAGAATCTCAATAGAGGAGACTGGGCTGTGGGCGCGTGCGTGCGTGCGTGCGTGCGCGCGCGTGCGTGCGTGCGTGCGTGCGTGCGTGCGTGCGTGCGTGCTGTATATTATGTGCACACAGGTTGGAAAGATTTTAATCATGCATGCTTGGAAACAAAATAAAAAATGTGTGTGTGTGTGTGTGTGTGTGTGTGTGTGTGTGTGTGTGTGTGTGTGTGTGTGTGTGTGTGTGGGAATGCTCACTCCGCAATCGGGCCACTTGATCGACGAGCCTCATTCAAAGGCCACTAATCTCATTAGAGCGTGTCAGTGATGGAGACGTCGATTAGCCTATAGCTCGGCTAGCCTAGCTCGCCTAGCCTAGCGACATGGCTTCTGTTTCCAACACGCATTCTTCTCTCTTCTGCGTTCACAGAATGAACATTTCCCTTTTGCCCCGTTGAATGACTAGTGGGATTTGTGGGACAATCTCACACCGCTGCCATTTTCTGTCCCACGACAGACATTTGTCATAAAGTAATGTTCCTGTTCTTATAATTGCCGCTGCAGTTATTATCGCGCTGCTGATTTCATACTGTCTGCCGGTTGGAACGTGTTAAGATAAGGATGTTGTGTGTGTGTGTGTGTGTGTGCGTACGTGTGTGCGTGCGTGCGCCCACTATAGGCTCCACTGAGCGTAGAGGGGCTTTATTTGTGTTAAGATACTTTATTTTAGTGTTTGGCTCTAATGTTTTCTACTCACTGGGTTTAGGCTTGTTAATAACAAGATTACTGTTATGGGACAATACCATCAACCACGGTGTGCTTCTGTTGTGAAATAGTTTTGGGTTGTTATTGTTAGTGTGCTATCTATTCATCTTTTAACATTACAGAAAATAATTTGAACAATAATTCTCAGAGGCTATACTGTTGTTGTTGTGGTGCAGCCGTGCGACCGGACCACATCCAGGAACAGAACCAGACACGTCCTCCGCCTCCCGTCCTCTGAGGACGCTGTCTGCCCACAGCTGGTCCAGTCTGAGCCCTGCCTCTTCAACAGAACCTGCTTCACCTACCAGCACCAACCGTCAGGTAGGCACCGGGCCCATGGCCGTGGGGCGAGGGGGGGGCCCGTCCCGAGCCAGGATAACGTTGAGACGTTATGGAGCCATATCGATGTGAAAGCTAGTTATGGTATTTCAAGTGCAACATGTACGCTAAAAGACTAGCATTTACTGACTTACTAATGACAACACTACTGGCCTAATTAGGGGTTTATTGTGGATTTAATGAACAGGCTTTATAAACAACAATTATACATAACTGGATCTGAATTTTGAATGGACATCTGTGTGTGTGTGTGTGTGTGTGTGTGTGTGTGTGTGTGCGTGTGCGTGTATTGCAGAATGGAGCACATGCCTGCTAAGTGAAAATGCCGTGTGCGGCCGGGGTTCGAGGACACGCCTCCTGGATTGTATCCGTAGCGACGGCAAGGTGGTGGCGCAGGACGTCTGTGAGCGGGTAACTCCTGTATAGTCGGGCCTTCTGCAGCCTCTCTCCTGGTGGTGGGGGCGGGGCCTTATTGGGTGGTGAACCATGTCCCTGAACGAACGTCCGCGCCATGGGTTACTCTAACTCAGTGGTTCTTAACCTTGTTGGATGTACTGAACCCCACCAGTTTTCATACGCGCACTCACCGAACCCCACCGAAGGGGGGGCGTGTCATCACGAATCATATGAGTCGGGTGTGTCTTATCCTCCGCCGAACCCCCCTAAGACTGACTCACCGAACCCCTGGGGTTAGATCGAACCCAGGTTAAGAACCACTGATCTAACTGTTTATCCTTGCTTAGTAGTATCTGTTTACCCTGAAATATGGGGGGGGCCCTAACCACTTGTGGTTGTGGGTTCGATCCCCAACAAGCCCACAACCTTTTGTCGACCACCCTAACCACTAGTCCAAAGTGATTTACACTCACTGTAAGTCACTTTGAATAAAAGTGTAAAATGTTAGAGCTTCCTGTTTTGGTTATTGGAATTCATTGGCAAGCCTCCTTCCCGTCTCTGTGTTGTTGTGGTTTTCAGCACCTTGGTTCAGTCCACAATTGGAGGCTGTTCGAAAGCTGTGCGGTGGAATGTCCTGTGAGCTGTCTGCTCTCTGATTGGTCGGCGTGGGCGGAGTGCTCACACACCTGTGGGAGCCAAGGTACTGCCAACAGACCCACAGAAACATAGACCTGTTGACTCCCTGTTGCACCTCATTATTTCACTTGTATTCACAACTGCTTGTGAATACATTTGAAAGCATTCAAATATTCATGAACTTATTATACGCGGAAACAGCGTGCTGTTTTTTCGTCGATAATGTCCACAGTATGTTTTCCCCGCTTAATTACAATTCTGTACGGAGCTGTTTCTTTTAATTAAAAAGGGCACCGACGGTTTGTATGTTCACATTCACAAGGCTAGCCGGCTAATGCTAGCTAACCCTCACCTTTTAAAGACCTCATAAATGATTCAGTGACCCTAAATCAAATATTTATCGTAGCATGACATGTGCGGTCGAAACCGCAATTAGCAATCTCCGGGCCGGCGCGCCGACATCGGTAGGAGGCTTCTTCGCTGCCACTTCATGCAATATACAGTAGGCCATGATTTAACCTGAATGCATAAATTGTTTGTCTACTCCCATCGCAGAGAGACAGGCTTGCAGTTAATTAGGAGAGACTCAACAGTGTCTTCGCCACATCATTCATTCTAATTTGTTGTTGGCGTCTTCCCCCAACAGTCTGCCACTCGGTCTAAAAAGTCCCCCCCCCCCGAACACAAGCCGTTCACTGGGGACAAAGAGTACTGCTGCCCTCCCTCCCCCTCCATAGTCTGTTGCTCCCTCCCTCGCTTGCTAGTCTTTCACCGTGGCATCGCTCTGCCGTGCATTTGTACTCGCAGACATCCACATCTGTCAGCTTCGCCACTGAGATGTTGTTTTGTCAGGGCGCCGCGGGAACACTGCGCTTTGGGTCGGCTTTTCTTCTCCTTTTCCCTCTCTCTGAAACCAGCGTGCGCGCGGGCGCACGGGACCCAGAGTTTGGTGTCTCTCCCAAGGCGTCAGTCCCATCCTCGGCTGGCTGGCTGGCTGGCTGGCTGGCTGGCTGCCTGGTGACTGATAGAGGACACCCCCACCCACACACACACACGCACACACCCTGTATCTGTCCCCCCCGGGTGCGAGCATCCAGTTGTATTACCCAGAAACACGCTCATTTTTACTGTTGCCTTTTCACTCACTTTGCTGTCGCACGTTATTAATGGCACACTTGAACGAGGCCCTTGCGTATGAATCAGTTTGATGTGGGCATAAACTCCCACCCTGACACTGAGATGTATGTGGCCGTTGCAATCATTTTCTCTTTTCTCTTTACTGTGTTCTTCAAAACACAGGAGAAGGAGAGGAGACAAAGAGACTTAGAGACTTTAAAGTTTAAAGCAACTGGCTGTTTAATCAACTATTGTGTTTTGTGTTACAAAGGTTAACGCTAGAAAGACAACATATTTATTTATATCAATCTGTGACATCAATATAAGTAAATGTATGCCCCCCCCTTCATCTCTCCCAAAACCAACCTTACACCAACTATACTATGTGGCATTTACGTTGAGTCATTGCCCTGTAGTAGTTTACCTCTATGCTTTTCAAATAGTTTATGTGTCTTTTTTTTCTGCCTTCACGACTGTTTGACTGACGCTTTGCTCTACTGGCCTGTATGTTCGAGTCGACAGCTGTTTGAATACAGTGCTCAGCAGGGGGTTAGAAATTAGGCGGAGATAAGCCACGGGCCAGCGTTTGACAACGCCGAACAACGACGCAACACAACAGAATGACTGCAGGTGGCACAGTAGGACACCGTGACTCATAACACTTCCCTTGGTGGTCATAAGAAGATTGGAAAACGTGAAAACGTTAGATGAATGCAGCTTCAGATTTACTTCTCACCAACAGCAGAATGAGCCCCCCTCTCTCTGACCCCCCTAAACATTTCTGACCAAAACGATTGACCTAAGGTGCGCCTCAGTTAAAGGAGTAAAAAGCTATTTGTTTTTATGACAAAGAAAATAGCTAGAGTTGCTGTTCGCAAGACTCCTCATCTTGCGCCATCTTACAAAGGCTAAGCAGCCAAAACAATGTAGTTTTGGATAGCACTTCGCTCTGAGTGCCTATTTGTTTTTTAATTGCGACTCACATTGTGTTAACTGCTTCAACAGTCCTTGTTTTTGCATAAATGTATCGCTTATCTCATTTTGACAGATTAATTTAAAAAAAAGACCTTTTCACCTAATTATGTGTTTTCCCCGTCGTTGTTTTGACACCTTTAACGCGACTTGTTTCGACATGTTAAACAACATGTTTAAGATAAATCATATTTTGCTGTACACCTACGTAGGCTGGTGCATGTATATTATTAGATACACAAATACTTGACTGTGTTGGTGGTTGTCCTTTTGTCTCTATGCAAAACGGTGGTGTGTTCTTCCAGTGGTTGTCAGCATGGGGTCTAGACCCCCTGGTGGGGGGGGGGGGAGAAGATGCACTTCAGATGGGCCATTTCAACACTCTGAAATGATAACTGTATTACTATGTTGCGTGTGTGTAAATATGAGGTGGCGTATAAGCAGTGTCGGCACAGTGCACAGCGGGGGTGGGGGTCTAACCAGTGTGTCCTTAACCCTGCAGGCCATACCGTGCGCTCCAGGAGAGTCCTAAAACACGCCCACGAGGAGGGAAGACCCTGTGCCACCCAGCTGACCCAGACCAAGCCCTGCCCCATAAAGCCTTGCTACAGCTGGGTGCTAAGCGACTGGTCGCCCTGCACAGTACAGGTACACATGCGTCTTCCACTGTCAGTGTTGTAGTGTTGTAGCCGGTGGTTACAAACCTCCTTGACACTGTTCCTCTCCAGTCGGGTCAGAGATATGCAAGTGCTTTGTACCAAGTGCCATTACTGCTGCTACAGTGATATGCAGACTGGGGCATGATGTTTCTAGTGTGACGAATCATGTTAGATGGGTTAAATACTGCTGATAGTAACCCTGGTCTGAATCTAGACTAATGAGGAGTATATCTTTTACATAAAAGTCTGGTGAAGGTTCTTCATCATCGATTGTTACTCTGGTCACACAGTTCATCCACAGCAAGTGTAGGTAAGGCTTTGTAGAGCACATTCTTTATAGTTGTATTTTTCAAATAATTGCTTCTCTTTCTGGGGAGTTGTAATTCAGCAGCAGTAGTTGTACAGAAGCAATGCGGTAGACATTTCCCTTTCACAGGCTAAATTGCCTCCTATATGTGTGAAGCTGCTGTCTGTCTGAGGATTTAGAAGATTTGAGACCATGTGTATTGTGTGCAAGAGAAACCCCTGCCATGCATTTGAGCAGCATGCATGTGTCAAGAACATAACACTGCTGGGGTTTTCATGCTAAGCCCTGCGTGCCCGGGTGCATTACCACTCAAAAGACCTCCAGCCATGGGAGGCCATGGTTGAAGTGGATTTATCTTAGGAAAGCGCTCGAAGGAGAATGGCAAAGTTTGGCCAAGACAATCAACAGTTGGTCAACTTGGGGCCCAAAGATCCATAATATAATTCACAATGCCTCACTTGGGCAAAAGAACGAAGGATTGGGAATTGGAAATTAATCCTGGTTTTCCTGCGCAGCGGTTTGATATTCTGGGATGTTTTCATGGCACACATTAGCCTCCCTGATAAAAATGGAACAGTGTTTGATTTGCTTCAGGATATTTGTACATCCTTGGTGATCACAATCCCCTCATTACTGCTGTGCAGCTGAATGGGTTTTTACGCAGATAAATCCCCAATGCCATTAGGGTAAGATTGTCCAGGAATATCTCTGCTGGCATGGGAATGAGATCAGCTTAATACACCAGCCTTCCTAGGCAGATCTCCCACCAACGGAGCAGCTGTGAGATGATAAAGCAGGCTCTTCGTGCACAATGTCAATGCAATGCTATGAGAAACCTTGGTGTAGGCATGTGCCCGCAGCCCATTGAAATGCATTCAACATCTCGTTTGATGGCGCGAGGCTGCTCTGCACTGTGTCAATGTCATGCTATCAATCATTCTCACCAGTGATGTGTCATTTTCGTGGTAACGCTGCAACAAACAAAGACCAGTCGGTGAGCTCGCGTGGGATTGTGGGTGCATTGCAAAACCATACGATTAAGTGAACCAGTTTGGCAGTCGGATCTAATAAGCGTAAAAGAGTTACCAGGAAGACTAAGCTATTGTACACAGTGTAACTGTTGTAATCCCTGTCTGTCCAGGCTCTCGCTAATGAATACAACATAAGAATGACTCAAACATATAGATGAAAAATAGCTGTTCATGTTGGCGTGGGTGTAAAACAGAGGTTTATTTTGGCAGGTTACTTTGCTTGACTAAATACGGAAAAAAAAGATTTTTCTTCTTTTTGTTTTGTTTTTCTTATTAAGTCATCGCTGTGCACCATCGCCTTGTGCTTCATTTTTAGATTCCTGTTTTATTTATGAACTTGTAATCCTTTTCCTTAATTTTCCCGTCTGTTCCCTAATAAGATCAAATGGCTGTTGGTGTAAACAAGTGGGATACAACAAGAGATGAAGCCCTACAGGTTATATAGTGAACAGTCCTGGTATTTGGCTTTCCTGTTGAAATGTGGCGTGACGTGTTAACGGAACGGCACTCCAGAGCCAATGAGGCCATTCCAACGGCTGTGCTGATGCACATCTAGCCTTTATTCTGGGTCTCTGCTGAATAGAGCTTTAATTGAATGTCTTCCAGTCCCCCAGCCCACCCCAGTACAGCAAGATTAACAAAGCCATAGGCAGCACTCTGGAGTTGGGAACTATTAATTGTGAATGTCACATTCAAGTGTTTTATTTTCACACATGAACTTTATTATTAAAGGGACTTGTGAAAGCCTAAAGCCTATTCCCCCTTCAAGTGTGTGTGTTGGGGGGGTGTAACACGTAAAACACACAACATCACAGATTAATGGTTCAGCTAATTGCGTTCTACTTTAACAGCAACCCTCATTGTCTTAACGCCTCGCTCGACTGTGTGTGTGTGTGTGTGTGTGCGTGCGTGCGTGCAGGGTGCGGACTGCGGCGAGGGTCTGCGGACCAGGAACCTCTCGTGTGTGGCCCACTGGGGCAACGGGCCTGACTCCCCCGATGCCAGGCCCGTGGACCAGCAGCTGTGTGGAGACCAGCTGTGGAGGAGGAGCCAGCAGGAGCTGGCCTTGTCCTGCTTCATGCCCTGCCCAGGTAACGGCGACACACAGTACTACTACTATCTGGTTCTGGTTCTGGATCTGGCTCTGGCTCTGGCTCTGGCTCTGGTGTCCACACCTGCGGGACTCCAAGTGGTTCTGCCCCACAGTTACTAACTGGAGGCCTCTGTCAGAGTCGTTCCTGTTGTTCCATTGTGGTGTGAGGCCACACAGAAATAAAGAGGAGGGCGACACACAGTACTACAGTATTCACTATACAGCTCTCTCCTGCTCCGTGTTAGAAGGTGGAAGCCCTTTGCTTTTATTTTGGCTGTTATTATTTTGAGTATAGAATGGCATGTTGTTGGCATGTAGCCCTCCTGTCGGTGCGTCGCCCTCACACATCGCCTTGGGTTCCCAGCCCCCTGCAGCCCAGTGCGTGGTGTGTCCCCCCCCGGACCACTGTGGGAGGGTACTCACCCCTGCTGACCAGGAGACCCCACAAGCCTGGCTGTTTTAGAGAGGCTCCGACCCAGTGGTCTGGCCGTGACCGTGTTGCCTGCCCGT
>JAODLI010002004.1:0-10833 GCA_027575585.1 Percopsis omiscomaycus
GGCCCCCGGCCCCGGGGCGGGGGGGGGGGGTATTGGCATGCCTGGAGAGAAAGCAGGAGGGGGTTTTGCAGCATGTGGCAGCCATATGCTTCTTGGGATGTCGTGGAAGAATCCAAAAACAGTGCTGTGAGTTTAGCAGAGGATCACCGTACTGTCAGGGCTCATAAAGGATTATTTTCCATGCCTTTGTATGTTTAATAAATTGGCAAATTGCATGCCAGAGTGTTGCTTGACCCAAAAATTATTTTGTCAAATTACTTTCACTAATACACTTAACCCGAGCGGTTCAGGAAACAACAGGACTCTTCCCACAATGACTTGTTTTAGTGCAGTGACACAGGTGATCCGAAACAGCATGCATTACTGCCTCTTGGAAAGGAAGCGCTAGTTTTCAGGAGGCTAAATTACACGGAATGCTAGAGGGATGAGAGACGGTGAGTGCTCTCTCCTCCATTATAAAATTAAAAATGACTGTAGGATAGGCATTGCTGCCATTCACAAATCACTTACGGCCGAGCTGCTGTTTGGAAATCAATGCAGAGATACAAAGGCTATAGATCACACGGGACTGCAGGATATAATGCCTTTGTGGTCAGTCTCTAGGAAAAAAACAACTTAAAATAAAGTACATCTGAAGGGTAGAAAAGTAAGCAGTGGTGTTAGTGGTGGCTGCATCTTCATAACAAATGCCCTCTCCAGATGGTTTCACCTTGGGAGGGCGCTCTGCGCCAATACCAGCTCATTCTCTTACCAAGTGAGCCAATCTAAATTTAGCCTTGCCACGTTGGACTCTGCCAATGGTTGCGTACTGGTCTGTGCCAAGAGAAGCCCGGTGTTGGTTGTAAAGCATCTCGGCTTTCATATGACCTGTTGGAGATGTGTGCCCTTTAGCAGAGGGAAGCAAAGGTCAGCCAAAACACGATCCCTGCATCCTAGCATAGAATCCCAGGACTTGTGTGTTGTGAAACTGTGTTGATGCAGGTGTGTGTGATCACCACAGGTACCTGGATTTCTGTCAGATGCTAGAGTAAAAGGCCAGATACGTGGCACAATGCTCACTAGCTCCTACTGGGCAGGTAATACTAAGATTACAATGGCACACATCACACTGCCAGAGAGAGAGGCGAACAAAGTATCGAGATCTCGCACCCATAATGACCACAGAATAAAAACACTGAAGAAATACGATAACAATTAGCTTAATGCCCTTGTTTAGGCTTGCAATTTGTTAATTTGGTCATCTGAATCAGGAGTGCAATTTACAACAAAAAAAAAAGAAGAAAAAATGTCTGACAAAAAGATGGCAAAACTTTGAGAGATTTGTTAGTATTCCACTTGAGTGGAAACAGGCCAGCCCTGCTGCTCTCCACATCTGGACAGAGGCGGGAACAGACCCCTGGGGTATCTGGGACATCGGCAGGGGGGGCTCCAGGCAGGACAAACAACTCTTTCAAAAATGTCAATTTCTCATTGTACATGCACATGTACAATTCCTGCATGCATATATAATGCTGAACAAAGTGAACTTTTAGAACTTTTAGGCTTATTGTGACAAAGAGTAGAAGGAGGGATTTGTGAAGTGCTGCATCAGTTAGCACTTTGCAAAACATCTATGCATATTGTTATTTTGTCTTGCGTCTGTGTAAAAGCAGGGCCAGAATGTACTGTATGTTATAGAAAGACTTGTTCCATGGATGAAGCGGAAACAAATGAATGAAGGTTAGCAGATTTCAGTCGATTTAGGGAAGAGACAATCGATTACAAAAAAATCATAAGAGATACTCGTCATTTAGAAAGGCATTTTAGTATGTTTGTTTGTAAGATGTCCCTTCCCATTTCACCATTAATATTTAGCAGAACAGTTACTTGGAAAACAATCTATCCTATCATGACCTTTCAGATTCATTCATGAGTACTGGAACCATATCATATCATAGACTGATGTTTCTGACAAACGGCGATGGAAGAGGCCTTG
This sequence comes from Percopsis omiscomaycus, assembly GCA_027575585.1. Lineage (NCBI taxonomy): Eukaryota > Metazoa > Chordata > Actinopteri > Percopsiformes > Percopsidae > Percopsis > Percopsis omiscomaycus. The sequence goes on from JAODLI010002004.1 coordinate 1,976, forward strand.
CAGAGTTGTTAGATATTGCACTGACCAGTGTGCATTTGTCTGACATCCCCACACATAGTGAGAGGCCTGTCGCTGCCTGCTCACCACATGGTGTAACAAAGTTCTAAGTTCTAAGTCAGAGGTAAAATTACGTTGTGCAGAGCCCTTATGTCTCCTACACACGGAGACACTTCCAAATAAATTGGCCAAATATGTGCAACCCCAGCTCCAGCTGATGCGACGCGAGTTGATTGCTAGATGGGCCAATTTAATCTGGCGAAAAGGAGATCTTAAGCAGCCTGGAGAATAAGGCCTAGCTGCTGCCAAATGAGCAGGGTGAAACCAACTCAAACTAGACCTTAAAATCCATCAATCACATAACAGCACGACACCCATGGTCTGGACCCACGGCTAATGGGTTTGGCAGCCTGTCACTCTGTGTACCCTGTGGCGTTAGTCCATTATGTTTAAGAAAGCAGACTGAAAAAGCCAATTCCAAAGTTCCAGAAAAAAAGAAAATCAATGTCCTGTGCCATTACACAACATCTTTTCATTTGCCCATTTAATCCGTCTTCCACTCAGTCGATTGGTCACATATCACATTGATGAACCCAGCAATTACTGCTCTTAATGGGAAATCACTAAAGTTGTGAAAAGCTTGGCAAGAGTGAACAGGTGGGGTGGGGGTGGGGTAATTTCTGTCAAATTCAAAGCAAAAATTTGAGGTAGGTAATCAGAGAGGAAATAAAGTTGAATGTTCTAGAGGGTAATTTAGTGCTCTTAAATTACATATTCTTGCTAGTACACAGACAGTTCTCAGAAAATGGAGTTAGAGCCAACTTGGGCTATGAAGTGTCACATCGATTTGGATTAATAAACAGTCGAAGGCTTTATTAAAATTTCATAATCACAGTGGGTTTTTATTATTTAATCACAATAAAGCTCTTAAAAAAGCAAATGTTCTCAATATTCTGTGATTGATTTCTATATTGGGCTCCAATGCTAAAATGGTGATTGTTGGCTGCAGCGCGCATGGTAAAGTCTGGCTCAAGTGAAAATGTCATAACTCTAAAATTCCATGCTGAACACGACCAATCATAAATATAAATTCCATACTGACCGGAAAGGAATATATAAATAGATCTGAGACACAACAAAAAAAACAACGGGTTTACAATGATTGATAATTGATCATTAATTTGCATGATCAGATGTTTTGGAATGTACAACAATATAAATCTGTCAACATGGAGAGAATTTGCTATGCCATTTATACCATGGTTGGCTCAGTGTCAGTTATTTTTTGCTCATGTTCTCACTGTTTAACATAGTGCGAGTTTGTTTTTAATGCTGGAGTGCCTTGTAAAAGGATACTGTGGTAGAAGGTTTGGGCCATATCGCCCACCCCTGAACCTGACTCAGCCTTATCAATGTCTCTCTATCAAACATCCACTGCACATAATGGAAAGCAGTAAGGTGTGCCAGAGAGGGAGGGGCCAGTTAAGATGGGAAGAGGTTATATGTGGAAGCCATTAGGGACAAGGAGCCACAGACAAGGATCAATGGGGATGCGTGGCTGTTCTTCAGGTTGGACACCTAACTCCACGTAAGCCAGAGAAAATAATTTACATTCCTATCTTTTGGTGGCCTTACAGAACATGTCATAAGAGTAATTTCAAAAACATTGCATTATTTCGTAGAGTGAAAGGAGGGGTTGCATACTAGTGTTGAGGAGACACTGGACATTTCACACGATTGTTTCCACATTTAGTTTTGTATCAAATCTAATATTAAACTGGGACTGGAAGGGCTTTGTTACCATGGAGACGGACAATATCCTATGTCAGATGTGGTGAATTTTGAAACAGGAATGTGGTTACCTTGGAAACAACCACAAGGATGCTGAATACTTTAAAGGGAAGAAAAGACTCATCAGGATCAAGATGGAATGGAATTCGCCACAATCCTTTTGTTCCAACGAACCACCAAGTCAATGAGGACCAAGCTGAAATACTTGTTGGATATGTCTGACCGCAGAACAAGATGGAAATCATTACTGGGCTACAGGAGAACTAGGACTACAGAGAACGTTTGGCTTGCGGTTTGGGTCGGGGATGTCAATTTTTGTGTCTTGGCATAGTTTAACATTTATCGCCTGTCAATAGGCAAGGCATGGATAAATATGGATGCTAGGATAAGCAGAACTGAAATACCGTCAACACATTTATTACGCTCTGTCCAGTGTTATCTGGCATTCATTATTTTAGTTTAGTAAGCCCTGGGCATCAGCCTTAAAATTGAAATTAATCTATTTTTTACCCCTGCTCCTTCAACCCTAAGCCAAGAAGTCTTGAAAAACACCACTCCATATTTCAAACCAGTGTATGAAATTTTAATAAAATTGGGAGGAAACTTTTGCCCCCACAAAATAATTTTTTTGGGGGGCACTGAAATGAGCCCAGAATAAAATGCATACAGTAATTACCAGCTGTGCCACCTTTTATATGTAATACAATGTCGTCTCATTTGTAATCATTTTGTACCTTTTCTAACTACAAAAGCAAATGAAAAGCAAAACAATGTAGGCCTATTCCCTTTCAACAACTAAGAATTTATTTAGGAAGAGCCTTCAGTATAACCATTAGATGGCAGTATAAGTTAATGATCACGAGATCGTGACAATATTTAATGGGCTTGATGGGCTAATTAGATTTACCAAAAAGTTCTGGTTGGGGCATAATCTCATTAAGATCTCCTATATGGATTCAGCATGGGAAAAACAAACAAACGGACGGAATGGCAGAACGGCAAAACAAACCACGCATGACCATATGTTGATGTTGTTATGGTAATATCATATTGTTTACAAAGAAGGGAATAAAATATATTAAATACAATTATTTAGTTTCTATTATTTTATGTAATTATTATAATAATGCATGTAGCTATAATTATTAGCTTCTTAGCTTAGTGAAACTATTTAAACTTTAGACGGCAATGTCGTCTACTTTTACTGTTGCCGGCATTTTCTGCCGGCATTTTCTGCCGGCCTCACAAATTGTTCCGTCCTGCTCTCGTCCACTAAAATGATATCCAGTTTGCCGTCTACCGTCTGCCTCAATCGGGGGGCAGGGTCTGACTCTAGGGTTAAAGCAGCCATGTTTTGTGACGACTGGTGGTACTGCACCCGGAAGAACATACATACCAAATGCGTTGTTTTTAAGCGGCGGGAGGCAGCAGCGCACTTGCCTAGTCTGCCGGAAATTAGAAGAAGAAATAATCAAACCAATACACACGGCTGTGTCCGAATTCCCATACCACGTACTACATATAACGCAAGCGACCTGTGGTCTGAGCGATCTGGTTCTCAATGCATCTTGGGTGCACCTGCACTTGGGATCGAATCACCCAGGACAGATGTTAACGCCAGGTGTAAACAGGGTTAAAGTGTGGCGGAAAAAAGTAGTTCTAAGCCATCAAAACGTGGAAATTATATCCGCAAATGAATACAACGCAAGGGTGGCAACATTGGCGGCATAATGTAGGGTTAGGATATAGGCAAATATATAAGGCATTCTGAGATTTTTGGGGCATTTTTGCCCTTTGCCCATGCTAATTTCCAACGCTGCTTCAGACAAAACATGACGTAACGAATGTAGAGCCTAGAACTGTATATTCTTACTATAACTGAAGAAAATACCAGGAATTCAGTGCTTTGTTAAAAGCACAGAAATAAATTTGGTGCTACAGGGTAACTCAAGAGAACTAAATGTAGCCAGATTTTCATGTGCGCATCCTCTGGAAATGTATAAATATCATGGCTTTTCATGGGCCAATGACTATCCTCAAATTAAATTACCAGTGGACATTCTGAAAATATTAAAATAATCAAATAATGAAAGAAATGAAATAATGTATAAATTAGTTTTCAAATTTCTTTCCAAAAGCACTTCTCTGATGAAGTTCCAAGCAGTCTCAGAGTTTCTCCAGCCATCTGTGAGCACAGGAGAGGGTCGCAGCAAGGTCTCTCTGGGACCCAGGCTGGTGCTGTGTAGCTATGGAAATTGCTGGGAAGGGAGCAAGTCAGGTCTCACAAGCACAACAGCTAAACTGTCCTGCCATAACTCCAGCTGACCCCTGGAGACCAGGGAAAAATGGCCCTGAGAACAGAAATAATGAACTACACAAACAAGTATGTGATAAGGAAGGCCCTTTGACATACTGGAGCCTATGGTCATAATAACTAACCTCTGTTAACCTATTTATGAAAATGCAACTTTTGCAAATTTAAAGTCAGCAGATCTTCTCAGATAAGAGAACAATGATAAACCCATCAACAGTAGGCCTGGAAAATATAGCATAGTGATAACTCTAAGCCATTCCATATGTAAAGAGTAACACCTATTAAAAGAGTAGTATTAAGCAGTAGCATAAAGCATAATCTGGCATTTGGAAGAAATCCCAGTTAACATGTTGGTGTGACACAAGAAAGCTGAAAAAAGGGTAGCTTTCTTTGGTATACCATCTAATCTCACCACCTCACCTAGTCTTTAAATAGTTACTTAGAAAACACCTTATCCAATAATGCACAGAGTGATCCGAGGAGAGGTCATAAAAATAGGCAATTATTTAAAGCATCATTTAATTTGCATTCACAGCTACAAGTGGAGGAACTGGGTAGGGAAAGGGCAAGACCTACTGATTGAGGGGTCTCAAAAAGTACAAGTTTAGTCCAACCCATTAGCTAACAGTGCAAACATTACATTTCTGCCTTCTATCGCTCACTCTCAGTTAGGCTATTCTTACATTCAGAACATTTTGCTTAAGCAAGAAAAAAGAAAGACTGTTCCAAGATCAGAAGGATACGGGACCGACAAAAAAAGCAAAGTGGAACACTGGGAAAGAAGCCAACAATTGGTACACCTTATAAGGAATGGCACAGAGCGGACTGCTGCTCATTAAGCCTGGCAGCTTCACATTGCTATGGTGTGAGCTAGGAAGAGACGGAAGCAGATGCAACACTCGGCTATGTGGTCCACCGCTGTGCACCATATGGAGAGGTGTTTGTTTGGGTCCGTACTTGTTGTTCACTTTCCATTTTAACTATCCAAATCTGCCTTATAGACGTAAACATGCGTTTAGCCTTGATGAAATCTTTCATCCAGTGTGTAGACCACCAGCCTTCCTGTACCTTCCTGCAGCACGTCTGAAAATTGGGCTCAGCGATTTGAGAAAAAAATTTTGAATTGCGATTTTTATGACCAATATTGCGAATGAGATTCGATTTGCGATTTCAGTTCCGTGTAAAAAAAATAGCAGGACAGTCGCAAGCCTTTGCGATTACATTCGCAATTTCGATTAATCTTTCAGCCTAAATGACAAACCTCCATGGCTGGTATTATTTGAAGCTAACTCAGCAACAACTCTCCTGTTATAAAGGGGAGGACAGTGAAATAGTGTTACCCCATATACAGAACATATTTGCTGTGTGTGCATGCATGCAGGAATAGTATGGGTGTAAGCATAAAATTATCTAGCACCATGTGTGGAGCATGATGATGATTCTTGCAAAAATGAGTAGGCTTCATTTTAGGACAAAGATAATCTTAATTTAACTTAAAATAAAATTTTAACCTATTGATTTTTCTACATTTTAAGTTCATACAAACTGAGGATAGTTATGACAACAAAATTAGGTGAATTCAGCTAAAAGCCCATACCAGTGTTTATCATCTAGCCCAGCCATTACAGGTAATCCTGGCTTCTACCTCGTGGGGTCTTTCAAGGACTCCCAACTCATTTGATTTCCGCTGGGCACATTAATCTCAGCAATAATCCCATCCCAGATTACCGTTATCACATTTCCCACTGAATCCTCTTACCATTGCAACCCCTTTCTTCACAACTCAGATGGGAGTGAAGTGTAGGGCTTTCATCACTGCTTCGCACCGCACCGCCACAATGGTTCACTTCTCATTGCAGTGCCCTGCTTGTCGCCCGTCCTTCACAGCACCCCATTCTGCTTCAGCCCACTGCCCTCTCCTTTCCAACTAAAGTCTGCACAATGCTGTACAGCAGCTTTAGAGCCGATCAATATCCTTTGATCTACAACAAAAAAAGCCTGCCGAACACTGGAGCATCCATCCTCCAGCCCTTACAGCTTCTTATCCACCAATTTCACTCTCGGCCTTATGAAGAGTTATTTTTTTTTGCCGGCCACTGAAAAAGAGATTAACCCACAAGAGTGATGCCCTGCCCCTCTGAAGAGGGGTAAGGAGAGCCATGCCTAGTACCCATGTGAAGACATATTGTTCCAGAGTAGAGGACAGAGGGCGGGGTGGGGGCTATGCGTGTTGGCAGGTTCATTACAGGACAAGAACAATGAAGCCGGACAGTTAGTCCATATGCAAGTTAATCTAAATTCATCTGTGAAGGAGGGTCATTAATTACTAACAGCTTTGTCCATTTGAAGCAGTTTGCTCACTCTGCACACTCATTATCCATTTCAATGTTGAATGGACACAAGGCAGTCAGATTGTCGGATTGTAGGGTGGAGTAGTTAGTGTCATTTGTTATTGAAACAACAACAGATTGTTATAGTTATACTTTAGCTATTTGTTGTGGAACCCCAATTTGACACCTGACACCAGGCTGACATCACTGGCATTTCTCTCACAATTCAGATCCTCCTAATGAATTAGCACAACCGCCCCATGTGGTGCACTAAACCTCAAGTAGCGAAAGGAAGAGAGGACATGCTAGGGAATGCTGTGTGTCACACAGAGGGTAGAGGGGGTCAATCAAAAGCCCAAAGCTATGCAGAGGGGGGAGGGGTTCTGCGACAGCAGACAACTGAACTTGACTCACTAAAAGTGATCACGCTCTGCCCAAAATTGAACACATTTCTTTACAGCAATGATGGAATGCATACTTGACAGAGAATTAAATATGTATTCAGTGGTGGGATAATCCAGGGTAAAGCATTTACACAAATCTTCAAACCTGCATTGGGCCGCTACAGCAAATTAGTGTCTTTTCTTGAGAAACCATGTGTAGAATGGGTGTGGCTCCACCATTGAAAGAAATGTGGGGAAATAAGAAACCCTTTTGCAAACACCATGTCTTTTCCTGTTCCAAAACCTGATGATGTGTTTTGTGTATAAACTGCGGTTTATATACAGTACGAACAATGTGGCTAGCCTTCAACTGATTTAGTTAAATCTGTAAGGAGCCAATAGCCAACATGCCTCCCTAAGCGAGTAGAGACCGGCATTCGCAAAGGGAAGTAGTTTAATAATAGCCTTCTCCTGTGATGTCAATGTTTTGCCTGGAATGTTGAATTAAGATGGCTGAGCTTTCTAGGGAAACTTGACTTAACCCAAGTTAGGCCTTCCAGTTCTGTGACTGCATTTAACCTGCAAACAAATCTGTTTTAACAAAAGGTTAAAAAGGTCATAACCCTAACCCTCAAAAGTCATTGTGCCATTAGGCTACGTTGTCAAAACAGGTCTCCGGTGAGCAGCAAGCCAAGAAACGCCCCAACTGTCATTTGCTTACACCAGAAGTAACTGTGATACTACCAATATTACCTGTTGGTGTAGAGGCAGCCTGGAGATGATTCACCTTAGGGACATTTCCCAAGCAGATTTTATAATTTATTTACATAATGAGTGCACCAACCAGCACATCCGGCTTATTGATGTGGTATAGCAGGTAAAGGTTGCACTTTATTGGGGCGTGTGTGTGTGCACACACACCCCAATAACAATATTTTGTTAATACTTCGTACAAATAAGTCTCCTTGAAGTACAAACAGAAGGTCTCTGTTATACTAGTGGGGTTTCCATCCACCTGTTAGGGTGGATGGAAAGGGTTGTGCATAAGAAAAACTGAAGGGAAATGCCTGAAATTTCTAAAAGCACCCAAATATTGAAAAAAGTGTTTACACTTGGCTGAGGTGGATAAGTTGGCATAAAGATGATGGAATCAATAAATGATGATATAGCACGTGATAGGGCTCCGACCTGAGCACAAACATCATGGCTTGCGCCCCAACACCCATGACGAGGGTAAACGTAAAACAAAACCAGGATATTTCTGGATTTCCATTAAAATAGGGCTCCACAATATATCGTCTAAACATCATCACCGCGATGTGCGCATACGCAATAGTGACATCGCAGGACATGCGATGTCTCTTCATCACGAGCAAACCCGGTACCGGGTACGCACAGCGCACGCTAAAAGTTCGTAAATATCGTAATTTTTTCTACACAACCAATACATCATCTGAAAGCTGAGACTCCACAGATTTCAAAAGTGTAAGCCATTTGCCGCTATGATGACCATCCATTGAACTAGCCGTAAAAGAACTTGCATAAACAAACTTCCATTGTTATAACAACATCAAACTGTTTCTTACCTTTGTTGTTTTTGTTACCAAAAGTTGTGTTTGCTAATAAACCACTTGCAACGTAAATCCCATTGTCTCTATCATTCTGAGTCGATTGCAGTGACTTCTGATTTGTAAACATGGACCAGGAAGTGTTTTGCATATGAAGTGGGTAGTTGCTTTCGATCACAACACGTGCGTATTGCCATCTTTTGAACCTAAAATGCAATCGCACTGCATTTAAAGTCTGTTAGATTAGTTCTGAGGTTTAAATAGGAGGTGTCACGTGTCAAAATTGACCAATGGGTTGTCGAGATAGCACTGTCATGCATTGCTATGGCAGTGCGCACCTTTTCATATTGCAATATACACTCACCTAAAGGATTATTAGGAACACCTGTTCAATTTCACATTAATGTAATTATCTAATCAACCATTCACATGGCAGTTGCTTCAATGCATTTAGGGGTGTGGTCCTGGTCAAGAC
>JAODLI010002005.1:0-10832 GCA_027575585.1 Percopsis omiscomaycus
TTGTGTGTGTGTGTGTGCCGGAGGAGATAGCTAAATACGATAAGATCTGTGAGGCGTGTGTGTGTGTGTGTGTGTGTGTGTGTGTGTGTGTGTGTGTGTGTGTGTGTGTGATGTCAAGAATGTTTTATTGGCGAGTGTTTTCTTCTGTCCCAATATGGAGGACAGCAGAGTGGTCTTTCCGTTCCGAATACAATAGAATAGAACTTCACTAACCCCCCCCTCCCTAAAGAGAAATGTGGGCATTACAGCAGCCTACGGAAGCATAATAAACGTACGGAGCTACTGGCAACAGGCAGCCAACTCAACTCAGGCAGCCACTTTGGTCTGCTTCAAAGACATAAATGTGTCTCGTCTCTGGGCAGAAGCAAAGCAGGTTCCAGGCAGCAGACATCCCCAGGACTGTATATAGCTCATATGAACAATATATGGTTGTTACTATGAGGTGGCTTCAGTTACACATGATGGGATACTGTATGGGCCCCCTGCCAAATTTAAGTTTGAGACCCCTGAGCTAATTAAAGGCACAGTATGTAATTCTACCCACTTGGGGGGCAAAGCGAAGCAATCGAGGGTCCCTTCGGGGCCCCAGGGGGTTGTGTGCATGTACATGCATGAGTTTTCTATGAGGTTAGCATCATGCGCTAGGTGTGAATTGGCCAATGGTCCCATCCCTTGAGGAGGGGGGGGGACCGCAACATATCTCTCTCTCTCTCTCTCTCGTTAGTTTCCGGAAGTCCTCCAAGACCAACGGACTAGCCACAACAAAGTACAGTTAAAGAAAGACAAATCTCTACAAGCTGGGAGAACCACACAAGCTAGGGGGCCGCAATGCACACACACACACAGAACAGATCCCTTGTCAAGCGGCAAAACAAGCTGCCTTTGTCCCAGTGTTGAAGCTGCCACAGCAAGACACAGGATGTTAATGTATCCCCGACCGGCTTTGTTTACATTTCACCTCAGATAACCTCCTGCTCCCCCTCATAACAACACGTATGACAGGAAGGACAATAATTACATGACCATAATATATTCTGTAGTATGTTATATAACATGTTATTATATGTGATAGTGAGACTTTTTTGAGGCACAACCCCCCTCACCCCCACAAAAAGCAGTAGTTCATAGTTTGTCACAGCCAGTCGTGCACACAGGGATTGCGATTTATTGTATATGGAGTATTATGGTAACCACACCACTAACATACTATAATTCCATAACAACAGAATGTATACACTGTATATATATCGCATATGGTTTGTGAAGCCTTTAGGACAGGCTTGTGACGACGGGCTGCATGAATAAACCCAACTTCCATCGACAAACAGTGTGGAAGTGTAGCAAAATCACATGACAGGATATTGACCCCAACTGACCCCAATTAAGCAAGCAATTGGCAAGCAATTGTGCATGCTTTCGGGTCAGGGGTGTTTTTAAGGCACTTTGTGGGAAGTGTACGTACTTGTAGCGACGTGGAATTGCATGGCAGAGGTGTCTTTTTTTGTTTCGCAAGTTATGGTCCTGACCCCTGCCTTGAGAACCATCTATAGAATATACAGGTCTGGAGTCAGGATTAAATGCAAAAACATTCCAGGGGTGAAACCCCAGCTGACACGCTAGGAGGGCCTCAGGAAAGCACAGCCTCATCTGGGGAAACTAAATTGTAACAGAGACTAGTGGCATTCCTTCAGACGTGTTCGCCAGGCCTTTCCAAATACCACGAGAAGCGTTTGTGTGAAGCATGAGGACATCCAGATGACTGTACAGCCTTTGACTCTAACCTGTATGACGCCAGGGAGCTTCGAACACAGAAACAGTCTTGCCTAACTGTTTGGAGCCAGTGGCCCGAGCCAATGCAATGCCATTTATAGTCGATCAAATAATCCCTTCTCATCGCCACTTAACAACGGATCAATAAAATCACTTATCATTTAATTAAGATGTAAAGTATATGTATGTATATAGTAAGACGCAAGGGCACAAAGTATGAACCAGTTCTTTCTGGGCACTGTGGTGTCTCCGCCCCCTGCATGGTGAGATGGGGTTTTTCAGGCCTTCACGCTCTTCATGATAAACCCTGGAACGAGGCCGCCACCTGGAACTCTAACCTAGTGCTCGTTGTGGTTAGTTCTGCCCAGCCTTATGACACAAGTGGCAGCCTTCCTGGCTGGCAGAGTATGTTGTTACAGGCTGGTTACATTTCATCTGTCTTCCACAACTGCCACTGTGCATTTTAGCACCCAAATCTCGAATCTGTTCAGCGGTTTGTATTCTGTAATGCCCACTGATACAACTGTCCAATTAGCACCTGAGCTTTCATTATTGAGGCTAATTGAGTTTAGGATAGGTTAGTGGGTAGGGTTGCTGGCAGCATTCTCCTGTTATTGTGAAGTAGTCCACACGTTGCTTCCAGAGGCCGTTTGCAATCGAGGATGGTTTGTACCGAGAAGATTTGTACTCGCAACGCACTTTGGCACTCGGCGGTCCCGTTTGCTGAGCTTGTGTGGCCTGCTGCTTCACAATAGCAGAACTTACGGTTGACCGAGGCAGGTCTAGCAGGGCAGACATTTGACCAACTGATTTGTTGGAATAGTGGCACCCTTTGACAGTGCCATGTTGAAATTAGTACCCCCTTAGTATGACCCATTCTACTGCAATTGTTGTGTCCAAGGAGATTGCATGGCTGTGTGCTTGGTTTTATGCACCTGTTAGCAATAGGTGTGGCTTAAACCCATTTGTTAGAAGTAGGGCTGTACCTAACTATTCTTTTTTTTAATGAATTAATCGTACTTTTATACGGCATACGCGCAAACTATTCAGACTGACATTGGGCAATGCGTAACGCAATGTCGTTCTTTGTCACGCTTTATGTACACAGTATCATTATGCTGACATCCTGTTGGACAATGGCCTGCTAATACATTTGTAGTGTGTGTGTGTGTGCTGCTGATGTTAACCAGGCTGGCAAGAGTTCTTGGAAACAAGTGTAACTATAAAGCCTAAGGCTTTACAAAGCTAGCTAATATTATTTTACCTTAATCTTACGCCTGTTGCACATGTCATGCCTCGGAGCGTTTATCCTCGCGTTTTCTCCGCTCATACTGGAGAGCATGCAGCCTTTTAAAGCTGTATCGACCAGTTACGTCTACAGCTGCCATTATCTGGATCAAACAGCCATAACGTGCAAATACATATAACTATGTCCGTGGTAATAGCAATGGTACGTCTTTAACGTTTCTTGTAATCAAATGATCACAAATGTGGCCCAAGAAGTGTCTGCAGTTATAGTATTTAGGCCTGACATGATACTAGGCAATAGGCTACTGTAGTATTGTTTCCGGTGTTTGGTATGTCTAACATCCTTGTTTATATTTGGGAACTAGACTGTAATTAACATGATTTACGGATGGGTTATATATCAAATTAAGAAATTATCTCTTTTGCGGACGGCAATCAGTTTTCGGCGGACGATCACCCTTTGGCACGACACCGGCGGATTAACAGAAGCGTATTGAAAGCGTGTCAGATGTATCGTCCTGTAGAAGCAGGTAACTGCTAACTAGTTTTTTTGCATCGGTGGGGGCAGAGTAATTACTCAATGCACATGATATAAGGCCATGTTTACACAGAGTGCGTTGGGGCTGGTAGCCAAATAGATCTATTTACAAAAGTAATTAGTCAAAGCCATTTTGCCCTCATGACAATAGCATGACGCGTTGATGCACACCGTGCTAATCGGCATATTTTCGTAATGGATTCCGTCGACAAATCGCCCCAGCCATAGTTAGAGGGGGTGTCCAAATGCTTAAAATGCTATTTAGTCAAGGTTGACAGTTTAAATTGTTTTATCACTGTAAGGAAAAGCTCTTCACAACGCGATGATACTGTATATTGGTTATAATTATTGAGAAGTCATTCGAGTATTCTGAGTAATAAAAATCACTAGTCAGGTATTCATGCGCACTGCATCATGGGAAGTCAGGGAAGAAGCATGGCGTCGGGAATGAGCATGAAACTTTAGTTAGAAATTGTTTTAGAAGTGATTTAGGACCAGGAATGTGGTCCATGTGACGAGCTGTAAGGAGACCACAGGATCACAAGCCCACATGAGGGGAACACAAACCTAACATGACAACACTGCTGTTCCCCAGAAAGCTTTCTAAATATTATTATAGTTATTATCTTTAGAAAGACGTGTTCTTCTCTTTCCAGTGATAATTATAGTTTCCATCAATTGAGAAGAAACACATACATTTGTGATACCTTTGGAATTACTCATAAAACAGAGTTTGGACTTGATTGTCCTGTTTAAGTTGTTGTCTTCAAGTTGTATGTTTTGTAATATACTTATTCCATGTCAACACCTTGTTGAAACAGACTGGAGAAAGTATGTGAACCCTTGTATTTAGTGATCAGTAGACCCTCCTTTAGCAGCAATAACCTCCCAATGTTTTAAGGGAAAAACAGCGTATCCTGTGTTTCAGTTCATTGATATTTAGGGGATTTCTGGTGTGAACAGTAGGGTTGGTACCGTTCACATTTGAACTGATACCTGGAATGCGGTACCGGTACCAAACGGTACATTTTTTTGGTACTTTACAAGAGTAAAAATAAAAATACATTTACAAAAAACATTCGGTGCTGGCTGCATGCATGTTGCTAAAGTTAGCTGCAACTGCTGCAGGGGACTTGGCTTTCAGGCTATCAAATGCGGTACACTTCAGCTTTTAGAAATATTTTATGTTTTACCAGGTGTTTCCTCAGGTTAGGCGTGTATATTGCAGCGAGCGTTATCTGCGTCAAGTTTGGAGAAGTGTAACCAGTACCCACACTTGCCCTTGCCTTGATTGCATTGAACATTGAAGTCTCAATTTGTCTCTCTCTCTTTCTCTCTACTCTCACCTAAATGCGCTCTCAGGCACCGAAGTTTGGCACCGATTGATTTGACATCAAATCGGTGCTCTTTAGTAACAGCGTAATCCGGTCAGTATCGGTATCATTAAAAGTACCGAGGTTGGTACCCAGCCCTAGTGAATAGCCCTCTTCAGCCACAGCATCTCTTTGGGTTAGGGTCTGGACTCACACAAATTTTCTTCAGCTTAAGCCGTTCTGTTGTTGATTTACTTGTGTGTTTCAGTTCATTGTCTGTCTGTTGCATCACTTGTTTTAAAAGCTTCAGGTGATGGACCGTTACCCTGACATGCTCCTGCAGAGGTTCTTCATACAATTTTGAATTGTTCCCTCAATGATTGCAAGCTGTCCGGGCAGCAAAGCAGCCCCAGGTTCTATCAGTTCAGGCGAGTGCTGTGAATATTTCTCAACAAGTTCAACAAGTGTGTTTGTCTGTTATTGTGGCTTAGATGAAGGTAAGACCACATTTTATGGGTAATTTAATACAGACATCCAGGTAACTCCAAAGGGTTCACAAACTGTTTCTCCCAACTGTACATGAAGGTGTGAATTTCATAAAGGCACCAGGGCTTTAATTATGTCACCTAATTCAGCAACCTCTCTCCAACATACAAACTAAATTGTTCCTGAATCACATTATTCTGATCCGCGTGTTGGCCAGTGACCCAGCAAACATGATTAAGTAAATGCAATGTCAGTAATGCCCAAGTACATGAATGAATCAAACAGACACAACAATATACATGTTACCAAAATCATTAGTTAAAATATTTAAGAAACATGCATTAATATGCCCACCTGGCCATACGCCGTGACAGCTTAAACACACACTGCCGTAATACACTAATCTATCTCACACTCACACACTCCCACACGGCAGCAACGTATGACTTGGAGAGGTCGGAACACGCCACAATGGTAAGATCTTAGGGGCGGGGTTATGTGATTACTGATAGAGGCCCCACTAGACACATGGGAAAGAGGGAGAAAGTAAACGAGAGCGGAGGAGGAAAAAGAACCCCCCTCCCAAACAGAGAGGGGAGGGATAGGCAGACGTGCCATCGTCAAGCAAACTCAAATAGAAATGGAGAGATCCAAACAGAGATCCCCCCCCCCCCGCCAAGTTGGTACGCCCCATGAGAAGGTGCTCAGTCACTGTTGCTAAGGCCCACCCTTAGAAATATAGGACACGACCAGAGAATGTATGCACGCAGGGTTCTGGGAGACCTTGCTTGCACACAGGACGACAGCCTGTACAATAACACAGCAGAAGAGACTCCTATAGGCATTCACAACAATCATTTCATTACAGTATCAAGAACAAGCAAGTCTATGGGAAGTCTTAATGACGCCATTAAAAAGGGGACAGTCGGCTGGCTTTTAAAAAGACTTTAGGCTTTAAAAGACTTTAGGCTTTAAAGCCCCGATATGTTATTCCTGCATGTTGGGGTCCTGCCCAACCAAAGAAATCAAGGGGGAAGGATAGTCTAGTGGTCTATGTGTTGGACTCCCAACTGGGTTCGATCTCCAGAGGTGGCCTACCTGTAAGCATCCTTGAGCCAGATGCCTAACCCCCATCTGCTCCATGTAATAGCACCTTGTAATTGTAAGTCGCTTTGGATAAAAAGCATCTAAAGTAAACGGCAACATCTATAAGCAATAGACATTTTGTGTCATAAAACAAAATACTTTGTAATCCTTTAACTGTGGTGTGTTGTAATCGTTTTGTACAGAAATGTTCAGGCGGGGGTACATTTTACTTTAATCCTGCTGTAGGTGAGCGGCGCTGATGCAGAGCCAGACACTGGTGCTATCAAACTGTTAGGGATACGGTGCAAGCCAGAGCTACAGTATGTGGAAAGTGAGACCGAGCCGAATGGCTGAATTGCACAGCAATTGTTTGACACCCACAGAGCCGTGGTGTTGTAATGCTCAACAGAAACACTGTGTTGAAGTATTAATGGAGTGGGCCTTTAAATTGTTTTTCAAAAGGTTTCTGTGCAGGCCGGGGTTAACGGTCACTTCACTAACTGCTAGTAATGTACATTCACATTTACATTTGCTGTATTGATGCAGAAAATGCAATAAAATGATGCACTTAAAAAATAAAAACATATTGAACAGATTTTCTTTACTGAACATAATTTAGAGAAATGTATTCCTGAATATATTAAGATAATCACTGGTTTGAATTCAGTCTTAAATACATCTTTACAAACTACTCAATAATATACGACGTTATCTAGAAAAAAAAAATTGAGTATTATTTAATGCATTACAATAGATTACAGTAACAAGCCTGTAATCTATGTAAACGAGCTTGTTCCTAAGAACTGTTTTGCATTGCCCTCTCAAATAATACATTCTGTAATTAGTTATGACTTTACATATTTTGGTTTCCTGTCAATGTAAAGCGTGCTTTCCGGTTTAAGTCCAACTGTTTTTATCAGAGCAACAAATCATCACAGATTCGATTGCAATTTCCTGGCATCATTAAATATGCATATAGCTTGTACAGTCTTGGGTCTCTGCAATGCTCAACTCAGACAATAGCAAGCGTTGTAGTTTTTAAAATAACTAATAGAAACTTTTCATTTATAGTCAATTCGGTCTTTACCAGAGACTGTTTTTCCAAGCAGGATACTACACAAAGTATCATTTTAAAAATGTTTAAACCAGAGAAAACGTTGCACAATTCCATGACCTCTGCATTCCCGTCATTCCATAAAAACAGCATTGAACGATGGCTTCCCTTTAACTGCTTGCCAACATATAGGCTAGTTTATCTCTATACCTTCTCTATACTGCTTAGTGAATCCATCTGCGTTTTGTCCTCTTTTGCATGCATTAGCCATCCATCCTCTTTATGACTGTTAAAATATTCAGGCAGGATTCCTTAATATCCAGATATTTAACAGTGGCTTTGTGTGCGCATGTAAATAGTCTAAACAGATATCCAATGAATTTGTACCACAAAGACAGCCATCATTTGGTGGACATTAACAATGGCAGAATGTTCTCTTTTTAGTTCTATTGATTTACTTACTTTACACTGGCCAAGATTAATAGCGACTTTTGCAGGTCATGTGCGTATGCTGCTGTATTGTATTGTGGGTGTTTAGTACAGTTTAATATGGATTAGTTGCAGCTAATAACTTCCAAGGCAAACTAAAAAAAAAAAAAAGTTTAGGGTGAAAGTTTTGAAGCTACATCAAATGCATATGAATTTTTACTCATTTATGGCATTCAACACATTTTATTGTATATATTTTGTACGCTTGATCAAAAATGTCCTCGTCTACACACTAGTACTACATACATACTAATGTACTGTATGTACTGCAATACACTGTACATGCATTGGGCATACTAAGGAATTCAGGCACAAGACATTGTTTAATACCATCCTCAGTGTGCGTGCACGCACGCGCCCCCTCATCCAGGATGTTTACCAAGAGGAGGAAATTACCTTGGACCGAGTACAGCTCTTACAACCCTGCTGGGCCCCTACAATATAGAACACAAAGTCGAGTGCACGTGAAAGACGCCAACTCCTTTCATTCAAACTGACTGTCACTGGTCACTCAAGTAGCCATTAGATAAACCTCATCTTCAAGGCACTTCTTTAAGCATCAGTACTCTGCCATGTGGGTTGCCGCATGGTTAAGCTGTACTTGAGTGCCATTAGCAGCTAGCAAACGTGTCATTTTTCACTTGTTAGGTGGCTCACATTAAGCATTGCTGCCCTGCCGGCCTCATTATTCCTGTTAGCGAATGACTGCATGTGCTTTTAGTTACTATGGTTTTCACCGTTTGCTGCAAAGCATGGCACTATTGTGAAACACTAATAACAAATTTAAAATATTTTTTATATTGGAAATTGAATCCAATCAATCAATCGTTTATTATTATTATTATTATTATTATTATTATGCCGAGCCCATATGAACACAAAATAAAATACACAGTACATAAACTTAACTATAATGAATGAAGAAATTACTTTATTTACTTGGGATTCCTTTAATACGTTTTAATATTATTCTTAATTTATTTCAGGACAACATTAAAAAGGTTTGGGGTTAATTCCACAACCACAACAAACGGGGAACTTTCAATCGTGTGCTAAAGACATGTATTCACATATTATTGTAATGATTCCCTTCTGTCTTCACCGTCTGAACAAAAACAAAACAAATTCAAGAAGGCTGGAAAGCCCACAATCCCCCCCCCCCCCCCCCCAACCTAAAAAAACCAACAGTTTGTGCCCTCAATAGACTGTGCAGTGCAGGAGTTCCTCCGAAGGTTTTAATGTACATTTCTAAGCTGCTCCACTAAATGTCGGAAATGTAAAAAAACTTTTATTCAATTACAAACGTCAGGCCTCATGAAAGGAGTTACAAAGCTTGGGATACAGAGTCACAGGGGGGAAAGAACATGTGAAAATAGTGAAACAGGCCAACAGGACCACCTACATAAATCTGAAATAGCATTTACACATAGGAACATGTATGCATAGTTTGCATTAATACGCTCAAGCCCCGTTCTCTCTCTGTTTCTTTTTTCAAACTACTGGATCACCTGTGTTGTAATCAAACCAACGGAGATACGTACTGACAGCGTCTTGTGAGCACACAGCAGCCAGAACCCCACCACCCACACGAGACAGGCGGACATGAAAAGCTAGCGCTCCTTCCCCTGCACTGAAGCAAGTGGCACTGAATTCTGTTCGACCAGGACGTAGGTAGCTCCTTTATGTGGAGCTAAAGCCACACAGCTTTTGTTCCCCCCCCAAATTAAAAACGTCCATCATAGGGAGCTATGCGTACCCTTGAGGCAATATCACATCTACCACAGGACGAGTGACTGGGTGAGCTTGTTACAGCTCCACCACCAGGTGCACGTGCACGAGGTCCACGTGCACGATATCCACATCAGTTGGTCCGATTAGGTCATTTTAGCAGACGCTTTTATCCAAAGCGACTTACAATTACATGAAGCAGGTAGGGGTTAGGCATCTTGCTCAAGGATGCTTAAAGATGGGACAACTCTGGGGCTCGAACCCACAACGCTCAGCGTGAGCATAAAGTTGAATCCAAAATCATACGAGAACCTTTGAGTCATCATGCATGGACGCACACCGACCCTCACTTTTGCTTCCTCTGGTCGAAATTAAACCACCCGGCCATTAAAACATGCACTCCTCATTATTCACGCTATAAATAACAGATTATTCCAAACTACTGGAATAATCTTAACAATTAGACCATTTAGCAGACTTGGATCCAAAGCGACTTAAGAGTGAGCACAGTTACAAGTTTCACAAGGAGCAGGGAGGGGTTAGACATCTTGCTCAAGGATGCTTACAGGTAGGCCAACTCTGGGGATCGAACCCATGACCTTCCAGCTGGGAGTCGAACACCCAAACCACTATCCTGCCCCTGCCCCCTTCACAGGCCTTGGGGTGGGGTGGGGGCAGAGTCGGCGTCAGACCTAATTGAATGGGAGGGCATTAGACTAACCGCGGCTAACCGCCACCTGAACGTGGGAGAGAGTAACTTCAGTGTTCCATACTGTACCTGGTGGTTCTAGGGGTCCAGAGAGAAACTCATGGGGGGGCTGTCCAGCCCTCCGACTGGGCTCAGATCAATACTGAATGGAGGGAGGGGCTGTCGGGGGTCCAGCCCGGTGGACGGGCCGCCGATGGTGTAGACTGGGGGAGGGGGAGGGGGAGGGGAGGGGGGTTAGGGCACCAAGGCCTCCCCGTCACAGAGCACCATCCTAGGGGTCGAGAGGAGCTCGACTGCCTCTCTGGGAGCAAGGAAGGGGGGAGATAGACAGGGTAGTGAGGGAGGGGGGTGGGCTGGGGGCGGGTAAGGAGCACATGAGAGAGGAGAGGATAGAGAGATACGTGTTATTAT
>JAODLI010002006.1:0-10831 GCA_027575585.1 Percopsis omiscomaycus
CTGTAAGAAACGTTCAAAACAGTAAACTGGTACAGCGTCTGGAGTAAATGCATTTATATGAAACATACTTGATTACATGTCAATTGGGCACCCATTAGACCTGACATAAGGCAAGACAATCCAGGTTTAAAGTAGGCTACTCTCTTACATCTTACTTACTGTAGATTTTGCCATGATACAATAAACTGGAAGGTTCAAGATTGTAATTTTAACTTAAATACAATCAGAAAGTTCCTTGTCTCAAATTATATAGTAAAATAAGTCTTGAAACGTATAGTCTTGTGGGTGTATAGGAGCTATAATAAGGATACAATTGTTGTGATTGATTTTTAGTGCAAGAGGACCACTGAAGCTTCTTTGGGACGGAGCCAAAGAAGTTGAGCTAAAGCCTCCGCAGAGAGTTGGAAACTTCATTTTGACTTTCCCCTTCAACAACGCCACTCTGAGGGCCTCGCGCAACACACTGGACATAAAAACAGCCATCCAGGAGGTTTCCAAGCTGCTTGGTCGGCTGGCCTTGGGCCGTGGCCAATCAGAGAAGAGATGGAAAAGAGAGGAGCAAAAGGGGAAAAAGGTTTTATGCAGTGGTGAGGATGAGTTTGAGACCTTGTTTTGGGGCCCGAAAGACCCCCCGCTGCTCAGGCAATGCTACCTCGCCAAATAAAGCGGTTTGGATTTCTGTATGATTATGAAGGAGCTTTAAACAAAGTTCTCAAGCATTGGTATTCTTAATAGTTTTCGGATTTTATTATCTGTAGATAGACATTTACTATAATAACAATTTGGTCTCTCATTTATACATGTAACTACTTATTGTTACAGAGTACATTATGCCTTTGTGCCTGAAAGATACATGTCACAAGCTGAGAGGTAAGCCTATACAGTAGTATTGTGTGTGTGTGTGTGTGTAGGCCATATGATGCCAACGTCTTTAGGTCAGGAGGTTCAGAGGTCACCGTCTCCGGTGTGTTTGAGAGGCCAGGGGAAGGACACCACTCAAGTATTGTCATCTCATTAATAATCAGCTGTTCCGTGCAACGGTAGATTGTTGTTGATATGGGAACAAGGGTCAGGGACTGGGCAGGGACTTTGAGCCCTGTACGTTCCAACTCACATTTAATGTGTGTCATTTGTAAAAAATAAAATATGAAAAATTGTACAACACAATCAAAAGATCACAAATATTGTATATATATACTACACATTAAAATACAATAAAAGCACAAACAAAAACATTTGTACTTTATCAAAATCAAGATGATAAGATTTCTGCATCCAAGAGATATTTATGTATTTATTTTTATTCTGGTCGACAGAAATCTCCTTCCTTGTCCTGTTGCGAAAAGTCTCAACTCTGCATCCATTGGACAACACTCACTCTGTCTGGGTACATATGAAAAAAACAGTTTAAAAACTAAAGGCCTTTATATTTTCAAAACGAATGACTTGAGATTGCGACTTGGATTCTAGACCATGTCTCCTCGTATATGTGATGGTCTTATGGTGTAATTGGTTCTGAATTCCCCTTCTGCGGCCCTGAATCCTATTGGATTTCTTAACATTTCTCTGAGGGTTTATCGTGCACCATTTTATTAAGCAGTTCATTACACAATCGCTAAGCAGTTATTAATCAACCGACCTACAACAGTAGAATAAGTCAGATTAACTACATTTCACACCTGCAGACTAAATTAGATTTCCTGTAACATATTAACTGGTTCCGGAATACATATTATTGTTCCAAGATAACAAAATTCTTATCTCTCACCTTTGACTCATGTTCGGTGAGTGAATTCACTGAGCTTATGAGAGGGTGTTTGCAGTCAGGTGGGGCGTTTGTCATTGGCATCTGACCTTTAAACTCATGAGACCCACAAATAATGTGGGTCTAGGGGGCAGGATAGTCTAGTGGTCTATGTGTTGGACTCCCAGCTGGAAGGTCGTGGGATCTTCCAGCTGGGAGTTCTGGAGTTGGCCTACATGTAAGCATCCTTGAGCAAGATGCCTAACCCCTATCTGCTCCATGTAATAGCACCATGTAATTGTAAGTCGCTTTGGATAAAAGCGTCTGCTAAATGCAATTCTAAACAATGTGGGATCGTATAATGGAGTCACCATGGTGACCGTGGGTATTCAAGATGGATGACAAACCCTCTGCTGTTATAGAGAATAACATCAACACGATTATGTATTTTTCGCTGATGTTTTTGAAGGATTCTTCGTAAGAATACTTGTGACCCTGGTCATTCCAGGTTTGAGACTTTCAAATATACCAATGCAGCTAAATATAATTAATAAATCTGAGTTTGATACTCACATATAGAAGTTGATCTCTATGTTGTGCTTCGAGAGCTGATCTAATGGTTTTGATATAAATTGATTGAGATGGAATTCACATAATATGCTAATAATAACATATACTGTATATAATTGTAGCACACACTCAACTGTCCACACGGTATTTGTAGGTTATCCGCTTTATTCCACAGACTAGGACTCACACAGGACTTTAACACTGCCTGGTACAAACAATCACACAGGACTTCCACACTACCTGGTATAGTATAATGGTTATGCAGGACTTGACACTGCCTGCTTCCTTTCCGCCAGGCTCCACGTCTACTGGCGTTTCTCGTGAGCTTCTAGAATAAAAAAGGAGACAGGTGATTAGTGATTACCCACACCTGTCCCCCAGTCCCGTGAACCCCACCTCCAAACATTCCCTCCCACACACAGACAGGGCTAAACCACGCCCACACCCCCACAATAATAACATGTATCAAAATAATGCATGCATATAATAATGCACATTTCTTACTTTCCATGTGGTGTTATTAATATTTCTACAGTACAGTTCACAAGTGTTCCCTAAAACACTTTTTTAAGCTTGTTTTGTCACATGTGTGGACAAGGGACGCATTTTAAAAAATGGGGTAAACTAGTTTGGAATGAAATAATTAATTTGCACAGGCAACGCATCACATTGCATTTTATGAATTATTAAGTCCGTCCGTGACTCCGCTCATTGTCAGTCCTTTATCAATTATTACTGGTGCTTAAGGGCCACTTTAGAGCTTATTATATACTTGAATAACTTTAAACTAATTAGACATAAAGGAACAAGGTTTAAACCAAAGGTAGGGTAGTCTATTTGACATGTCAGCAGTAGCCCAAGATTACATACAGTAGAGGACCAATGAGGACCAATTGTAATTACTGTAAATTGAGAAAACCAACTTCCTTTGACTATGCAGCATAGGACATGCCTTGGCTGCAAGTAGATTTTTTGTTGACATTTAGAAAGTACTACTTTCTTTATAGCTATCTACAAATGTAATCAGAACATCATACTGACTCTGGAGGGAATCTATCTGACGCCATCTACAGTCGAGTACAGATACACACAGGTAGAGATGCAAACAAACAAAACACATTAGAATACATCCATACTATACATGTTGAAGAAAGCACACGTAAAATGGATACAAACTCAGCAAAAAATATGCATCACATAAACAAACACAAAGCACACACATGGAAATGTAACACAGAAGACAGAGACCACAGAAACACACATTGAAAATGTTTTCAAGTCAAGTCAAATCTAGTTAATTTATATAGCTCTTAATCACATTACAATCACGTCTTAAAGGGCTGCACAGGCCCACATTTCCCATGGAAACAAACAACATCTGCTTTACCTTTTCCTTCTATTGGGCAAGGAAAACCTTCCCTAAAACAATCATTCTGAGCAAACACTTTTTATTTGTCATTTGCCTCTTCAAAATCTGATGCCTTCACCCTCTCTTGTTGCACCCCCATCTGCTCTGCTCTGCTTCTGATGGCATAATATACTGTACTACCACATAGGACATACACATTAAAGAATACATATTTCCATAATTATATTATAAATATTACTGGAGATTATCCCAGACACTTGTGACACAAACAGAACTGATATAACCTACAGTAAATACTGCATCCTGTAAATACTGCATCCTGCAGTGTGACTCAGGTGCAGGTACACAATTCCCGGAACACAGAATGTGGTTAACTGGTTTATTCACAGAGGCGTTAGAGTAGTGAGGGACAGGCTGGGGTCGTAATCCAGGTAGACAATATAGGCAGAGAATCCAGGTCAGGCGGGCGGATAACCAGGGACAAGAGCGGGTGTCGAAGAACTGGAACAGCAGGCAGAATAAGGGGCTGGTGGGGAGCAGGAGAACTAAGAGGGGAACACAAGGAATCAGGGTCAAAAATAATCGAGATACTAGCACAGGGTATAACAAGAGAGCGAGGCGTGACTAACGTTTAGTAGAGTCAACGATCTGGCATCGGCTTCTGTAATTGACCCGCTAATATAGAACAGGTCAATTAACCACAGCTGGGATATCCGCACACCTGGCCGTAATCTGTAATAATTCCACAGTGAGAGAGATAGAGAGAGAAAGAGAGTGTCTACCTCTGCTGGCGGGAACGGGTCATGACAGATATCCTGTTGCCTGCGTTTGCCATCTGCAGTTGTCGGAGTTGTTGAAACCCCATTCTACTGCTGTTGTACTTGTACACTTGCATGTAACAAATACATCTCTTGAATCTTGAAGCATAGAAAAAAACTCATGCGTTTGAGTCTAGACAGTGGGAGATGCTGCACATGCTGTGACTCCCTATACAAAGGAAAAGAGCCATATACACTGTTCAATAGAAACAATGTTTATGTAACTCTGTCTTGAGTTTCTGTATATATATATATATATATAACATACATGTACAATATGTCTAGTATGGTAATAAATGATCTGTGGATCATTTATTACCATACTAGACAGAATTGCTATAAACTCAGTTTACATTTCAAATTGAGTTTCCAAAATCACTTTTTGGAAACAGTGCCTCTTGGAAACAGTGACAGACTGTGTGAGTCACCTAATATGCTGTTAGTAAGAAAAAAGAAATAAAAACATGGCACAGAATAACAGAATAGTTGCCAACGTAATAATCAAACCAACAGATGCTAGACAGATCTAAAATAGTCCAAAAAACTAGGCAAAAAATTTACAAATTAACTGACCTATTTGTCAATAGCACATTTGTCAAAAATAGACAATTAAGAGATGGTTTTGGCACATAACAGACAAAATGTATTTTCCAACTCTACATTGTTGCTTTACACTCATAAACTGCTACGGCGTACGTGCAAGTTTACATTTTCTGATTAAAACTGATTTTTCAATCCTAAATGTTTTCTATCCCTTTTCTATCCCCATCGTCGTTTTCACAGCTTTGCTGTCTCTCGATTGGAAGCGTAAAAAGAACATTACAAATACTTTTAAATTAACATAGTAACATAGTAATTGTTTTTACTCAGCCAAGCGCAAACAATAAGAACAATGAATGTCACTTCTGAAACACCCACATCTGAAAGAATAACCTCTCCCTCAGTAGAAAAAATAATGTAGTATGCGTGACTGAGACTTTGACTTGTCTGGACTGGCTTTTTAAGTAGAGGCAAGTGGAGTTAAATGTGAACCCTATACCCAGAAAGAAAAACCAAAAACCTCCCTATGATGCAACATTCAAAGCACCTTTTTGACTGTTCCTTACACAGTGACAACACATGCCCCCACATGCATCTATATGCACATTTACTGAAAATTTCCAGGTAAACGCTGATCATGCCCTAAGTAACATTCCTGGAGAAGCGAGAGCACTCATGTATTGACGTGTTAAGAAGAAGGCAGCAGCTGTGAGTGGTTCACTAATCAAAATGTGTCATTCATTAAAAAAAAGGGAAAAAGAAGGCCTCTCAGAATTGTTAGAAGGTTGCTACTCATAGTTTCTTCTGAGAAACAGCAGATTGCTGTTAGTTAATGTCACGACCTCAGCGCACGCTCCCTGCCTCTCCTCCTCTTTCTCACACACCTGGGGACAATTAACCACCGTCGGTCATTATTGGTTTATCGCCTGTTTTGCTGTTACTCTGTGTTGGTGGTTTTGAGTTTTGAAGCTTACTTAGTTGCTTTAGCACGTTGGATTGTTCTGTGCAGCTATAATAAATGTAGAGCTCGTCTCGTACTCATCTTTCCCTTGTCTCCCGTGTCTCTCTCCGGTTCGCAAATGCACTTGCCTCCAGAGCATTACAGTTAAAAAATTAAATAAAGTATTAAAGACAAGGTATTCATTACAGAATGTCATTTATATGGGCATTTAAAACCTTTCCAGTACAGTGTTCCTCTGTACCAATGCTATGTCAGCAACTAGAATGTCATAAGACATTTACAACAAGGAACCTACTGTGTTTTCTCTGTCACCATGGAACAACTGGATGGTAAACAAAAGACAATTGGATATACTTGAAGCATGATTTCTTGTAGTAAATAAATAGTTTCAGCATCACCAAGCAGAACAAGCTACAGTACAGTAACACAATCATAAATTAATCCTACTCCTTATTCCAGAAAGCTTTTCTATTGGCAAGACTGTACCTTCAAGAAGATATTCTACATTAATCTAAGAGGGCTAAACTAGTTTTATGTCAACAAACCAATCTTACATTTAGAAGCAAGGTTATTACTTCATTTGCACCATATTAGCAAATATCGTATTTAGCTCCTTACAACTTTGATCTGAGATTCTACTAAACATCCAACAAAATATTAGCTCTGTTTTAGTTTTATTTAATTTCTATAACACAACTGAACATTGTTGTGACATTGATGGACTAGTAATGATGCACTGGTTTCTGGCAAATGGAAACCAGTAATTTCCTGACACAGTATACACACAAGCTATACAGCATATTGCAACATTAAGAAATTTACCTGCTTCTGACACTTTTAAGTAAGTTATTTTGTTGATTAACAATATTCCCAGTTATATGTATGACTAATGGACAGGACAGGGGAACATCATCGCCTTGGTGATGTCATCATTAATGGCAACACTACTAGTGAAGACTAGTAGTTGATGTCACAGGTCACGTGATTTTTGTCAACACCGCCATATGGGAGGTAAAAAAAACCTGTTGATTTCCAATAGTGACACACCTGCTGTGGAATCCAATCTTACTTTATCGATTCTTTTAAACTTGAATATCTGAAGTAAGACAAGATACAGATACAGAATACAGATACAGAAACTCAACGAGGCTGGTATACGCGATCCATAGACCAAGGCCTACTCATTACCGAGTCATCTTTACGTACCTCTGCAGCTTTGCAATGTGGGCGACATTCCCGAGACACTTTAAAACTCTTAACGTGAATAACGCTTAACGTGGCTTAATGTTTTAAAACAGCAATCAATGATCACCAAATTTCTATGGGCCATCTCTTGTCATAAACACTTGTTTATGACACACCTGTCAAAAAATCTAAACAGAAATCCTATGAGGACATTATTTACATTATGCGTTTTCCTCTCCATTGATGCCCATTATAAAGCTTAATGTGGCTTAAAGTTCCAAAATAGCGTCCAATGATCACCACATTTCTCTTGGACATGTTTTTGTACTGTACTGTAATGTTATTGCAGTAAAAATATGATATTTTGACTTTAAAATGATGTGTTATTGGTCTTGATTTAGATATTCGAGCATTGTTTACTTTTGGCCTCACAATTAAAGTACTTTTTTCATATGTTGTAAATGAATTACTACGTTAAACTTTGTAGTCTGCTGTTTTCAGAAACTCCAAAAAGATTTCATCCCAATGATTAAAACTAAAACTAATATTCTAAAATGTGCCTTTTGATTTACTTTCACCTTATTGTGGCATTTACTGTATATTCCATGCATTGTCTGTAGAATCTAAAACGTGTGTGTTTAGTTATACATCCAGCCTGGTTTCATTTCTTAGTTTCTGTTAATCAAGAAAAATCCCCGTTCAGTTTGTGTGTGTGTGTGGGTGTGTGTGTGTGTGTGTGTGTGTGTGTGTCTGTGGTCCTTACTCCCATTGTGACATACTGGGGCAGGACTAGCCTCAAGGCTCCGCCCATCTGATGGAGGGGATGTCACTGGGGGCTGACCACCAATCTCCGGGATGACAGAAAGAGGCGAGGACGAGGGAAGAAGGGGAAACAGGAAATTAAAGGAAGTGATCCCCCCCCTGCAACCCCTACAGCGCTCGCTCAAATGCTTCTCTAACCCCACCTCCTTCCACCACAGTTTATGGTTTGTGCTTCAAAACATAAACTGTGAGCTAGGGAGGACATTTCTCTGCATGGGGGCATTAAATGAAATGAGGTATTTTCACCTTGGAGGCATTATTTCTATGCGAGAGAAATGTTAAGTGGTTTGGTGGAAGTAGGAATGGCTACTACTTTATCCGCTGGATTTTAACCTGAGCAATGCCGTTAATACACCCTAGGCCAAATACCTGTCAGACAGTCGGAGTGGGTAAGTATTGTATTCGGTGGGCTAAACCATTGGGGCGGCAGAGGGGGGTTGAGCAGTAATCCTTCAGGAGACAGAGAGAGAGAGAGAGAGAGAGAGAGAGAGAGAGAGAGGGCGAGAGAGAGAGAGAGAGCTAGCAAAGAGTAGATTACATTGTGAAATTGTTGTGACATTCAGTCAAGTATTGTGTGGGTGAAAACACACAACAGGGAACAAAAACGATGATGTTAAAACGACCCAACAAAACAAATTTTCTAATAGGGGTGCTAGAGTGTGCAGACTTCACCAAACTGTATAGCAAAATAAAATAAAGATCCTTTGTTCACATACAGTACAGCTGTTAGAAGTGTGTAGCCCACTTATGAAACCTCCTGGCACACACCTTCAAATAACATCAAATTTGTGACAAAACATCTTAATTGACTCAGTTTAAAATGTTTTCACAATTTTCAACTGAAAGGGATGATTTGGCCTTACTTCCGCTTAAATCTGATTTAGAGGAATATACTATTTGGGACAAAACTAATTATAACCTATTATAATCGTGAGCCAACATGCAAATCACCTTGAAACAAAAAAAATTGATTCCTGGTGTATATGTAGCAATAGCTGGTTAAGGCCCGAGTATACTCCTGCAGACACGGTCAGTGCACGGTGAGGCTGACGCAAATTTTGTCATACGGACTGTGCGGATGACAAAATATGCTGCACCCAAATTTGGTCCTTACTGACTTGTGTGCATTAACTGCACATTGACTGCGCATGGGCGAAACACTTTGAATACATTTTATTGGTAATGTATACACATCTGCTTGTCCGCAACAGCAGAACATTTTGTATACTGTACTTTGGAGACTCGTCCGTATCCACATTGTGCAAAGCCGTATATCAGCAGGAGTATACTTGGGCGGCGGGCTTTTAGTGTGGCGACAATCTAAAATGTACCAAACATAGCAACATTGTGTGATTTATGGATGTAAATCCAGAGCAAGGAACCTCCTTCTACTATTTTACCAAACAATTTTTTTTTTTGAATATACAGTAGGCCTATTACCACTTGCCATTACAAATTGACACACATTGCTTTTGTTTTGTTTTTAGGCAACCATGCCTTGTACAAAAGGTCAGAGATAAAATTAGATCCTTGAATTTTCAATGAGGGTGAAAGTGAGATGCTATTTAACAGTTGTGTATGGTATATTGAAAAAACATGTAACTAATATTCAATATGGAGTATGTTTAAGGGTTTTAAAGGGTTTAAAACTGCGGGTCTACTTTAAATAAATGTATATCAGTTCTGACGCATGCATGCTTTTAATAAATATTTGTTCAGTTTTGTCCAAGGGCTTTTTCACCACATAAACCAGGTTATATCAAGGAAAGTGTTTTATACTTGTATATGTGTCTTTAATCCAAACATATTATAAATCCTTTTCAAATGCTCCCTGCCAAACCAGATACAATAGACCCCTGACTTTCACCGATATTATGCGACATTATACAACAACATTTACAACAACATTATATTGTAATAATCGGTTTATTTTAAAAGCTCCAGCGTCACAACCAAACCGACATCCCCCTTCATAGCCGCTCACGGCTATATTTGGGTTAAAACTTTCAGCAGAAATATTTCATGTGGTATACCCAAAGGGGCAGGACCCTGTCAATTCTTATCTGGTTTCCATTAAAAGATGATAAGATCAGACAGACATTTCTTTACTCACCAGTCAAACACCCGTTTAAACCACACCTTCAGATGACTATAAACCCTTCTCTGAAAGACAAGTGGTAGCTCATGCCACACGGAGAGCGACAGAGCGAAGACACTGGGAATATTGCTTTCTAGTAAAGAATACATCTCCCCTTTTCTCTATTCTTTGCGCATATGGACCTCGTGTTTCGACGTAGTGAGCTGGCAGCCTTGACAGTGCTCCAGGAGCTGCGTTATCCACTCTGTAGCTTTTGAATTTGCGCGTTTCCGTCGGAAGGACACCGTTGGCTGAGGAGCAAAGACGGGGTGAGCAAGGCAGCGTCAACAACCTCCTTCTGCTGCTGAGGCCTTCAGTAATGAGTGCTCTCATTCCTGTTACAAACACTATGTACACCACGTGCTGAAGTACACTACAGTGAAGATAGCTCTAGTTTTACCACTTTGTAGCCCAGACTAATAAATACAATATGAATATGACTGGAATGACGGACAGTAGTCCTAATGTGGCTACATATTACGCCCTGTTCTGGGTGATAATTGGAGAGTTCATCCTGGGTTTGCCTCTCAATCTGTCAGTGCTCTACATTTTTCTCTTCAGGTATGTAAAATGCAATCTTCCTATTATCTACCTGTTCTCTCTTTTTTTCTCACTCACTCACACACACACACACACACACACACACACACACACACACACACACACACACACACACACACACACA
>JAODLI010002007.1:0-10831 GCA_027575585.1 Percopsis omiscomaycus
TTAAGGAAGGAGCTGCTGTAATTTTGTCAGCTGCGTCTGTCATGTTGCATCCAAATTTCACTCTACCAGAAATGGGGACCATCGGTTCTAGGCAACTAGCCGTACTGAGACATCTAGTAGTTCACACACCGTTTAAAACGAGAATCTTCCACACAAAAAACAACATTTTTTTCCTCTTTTTCTTTTTAAGAATCGTTTTTTGATCTGGAAATCGATTTAGTATATTGCGAAAATAAATATCGCGATATATCGCTGTATCGATATTTTAGCACAGCCCTAGTGTGTATTGTAGGCCCTATACCTTGAGCTGGGTGCGTGTCAGCTCCAGGCTGTGCATTCGATGTTTGCAGCTCTGCAGCTCGGCTTGGAGCTGCTCCGCCCGACTCGCTCGCTCACGGGCACAGTCCAGCTCGTCTCGGAGGGCACGCATGCTGCGCACCTCGCCCTGCAGAGAACGGTTCTGGTGGAACCACACCCGCATGCGCCACACACACACACACACACACACGCCCATACAGACAGTGAGAGCAGCACCATCGAAAGCAAAGAATTATACAGAAAGTACATACAGAAAGCAGTGTGCATACATTTCTGTATAAAGGATGACACTTTTAAAATACATTTAAACAACAACAATTAAAAAACTATTTAAACAATAAAACAATATCAACAGACTGTGAGTGTTAGTGTGTGTTTGTGTGGCGTGCGTGCGTGCGTGCGTGCGTGTGTGTGTGTGTGTGGGGGGGCATAAGAACCTCTTTTTGAAGTTTCTTGAGCTGTTCCTCCATAGTTTGAACTTCCTGTATACAGTCTTGCAGTTGATCGCCCTTATCCTCTCTAGAGAAACAACAGATGGATGACTCATTTTCAGAATTTTATCACGTCCTAACCACCACAATGTCTAATTTGCGAATGTGTTATATTTTATCTAACTAGAGAGCATTTACCATATTGGTAAATTTCAACAATTGTTTCAACATATGTTGCCAAACCTAATCTGATTGGTTTATGGCCAACACACACTTTAAAATTCATTAAAATGATTGGCTAGACCTCTTGGATTATTTTTCTTGTGGTCTTCAGTGAATAGTACACAGGTGGGAAATATTCTTGCAGATGAGCCAGGATTAACCTATTTGGTATACATGGAGATCTGGCATCTAATGACCAAAATGGCAGCCAATTTGCCAAGTTATCCACAGCAGCAGCTTTAACATGGACAGTTTCTACCTGAATATTCACTGTGAAACAAAAACCACATTCGCACAGATGTGTTTTGTTTGTTTTTACAACAGAATATTCTGGGATTATACAACAGTCGTTTCAAAAGGCCCACGCACTCACAGTTGCTGTTTGATGCGGCGTAGCTTGGCCCTGCTGTCTGCCAGCTGGAGCGCCAGGCCCTGGGGTAGCTCCTCGATGAGACCACCCAGGGGCACCGTCCCTGACTCAGCCTGGACCTCACGCTCCCCGCACAGCTCTGCTATCCTCTGAGATTTGGGGAGAGGAGGGCAGAGAGAAGCAAGAAAAACATAAATATAAGCATAAACATATATACTCTATAAACTGTTACAAATGTTAATACAAAACTATATTCAAAGGTTTAATAATGTCTTAAATGTATGAAATAATCTCACAAACACAGAAGCATGTCGCAACCTCTCGTTTTGAGAACCACTATTACATAGTAGTATTGTATTACTATTGATGATTGATTACTCATATTGATGTGAATATATAGGATTACGTGTGTGTGTGTGTGTGTGTGTATGTGTATGTGAACACCTCCAGATGTGTGTCTCTCTGCGCCAGCAGGCCTTGGATTTGTTTGGCCATGGAAGTGAACACCAGCTCAAGCTCTGCCTTGTCCATCCCTCCAAACTCCTCCCACTGAAGTGGCAGCACCATCCGAGGATCTTGAGTCACCTACAGCAAGTGCATTTTCTCCGCTTTATACGGTAAGACTAATGTGACTCTGAGAATCCGACCAAAATGTCTCCCGAACTAACGCTAGAAGACTCATTCCTTTGGCAGTAGAAAAGACGTGCGAATACCAAGTAGGGGTGCATCCGAATGCTCAGGAGAAGAAACACATTTCTTTCTCACATTCTCTGAGAAATGTTAGTGTCAGTCGAGGAAGTGTAGCGCAAAAAGCCTGATATGCATTACTAATGAGCAGGGAGACAGGTTTGTATTGTCCTCAGGTGAAAGGCAAATTATAACCATACACAGCATGTGAAAACACCTCTTACCTGTCTGAGCTATGTGGTGAGAAATTCGTCAGGCAACATGCTGTCGTATTAATCTGCTCGTCTCTGACATGCTGTCATTGTATATCACATTTTTACTTTCACAATGGTGGAAGAGAAGGTTTTAATGATGCGTTTGGGTCCTTGAAGCTTCATTAAAAGGTGGCAGGTGAGAAAGATTGAGATTGGATAAATAACTGTATATGCAGTATATGCTGCACTCCATATGGATATACCCTGCACAAAACACTACAACTATTTACAGTATTACATATACAGTATAATACAATATAACACTAATGTTATATTGTATAACACACTGCATATGCAAATACCCTGTCCATAATACTACCACTGTCTAAACCATATATGCTCCTACTAAATGTTAAATGACCTAATTGTCTAAATTGTCTAATTGAATGTCTACAACACTACTGCAGTATAAATAATACCATCTGTACACTACTGTACATAGAAATACCTTGCCCAAAATTGGAGGTTTTAAACTACCGGAAATAGTGTAATAAAGCTAGGTTTGCACACAGTGGTTTTAATTAGCTTTGAAGCTGGCTCGCCAAGAGATTATAAATGTAATTGGTATTTTATTCTTCTATTATTCTCTTTTCTACATCTCCCCATCTACTGTACAAACAGACCTGGAGTTCTATACTAAGTACATTTGAAATATATAAAGCTATCAAGATCTGGGGCCTGCCACGATTGGCGTGCACAGGCCCGTGCACGCTCTGTGCCTCCCGTCCTGGCTGCGCACCTGCGGGGGATTAGCCCCACACAGGTGCACCTCCTTAGTTAATTATGGACACTACTTAAGTTCCCCGACAGCACTAGGTGCAGTTGGCCATTGTTCTGCCGTGTTTGCAGACCTGTACTTTGTGTTTCATATTGGACTATTAAAAATACTCTTTATGCGTTTCACCGCTTCCACGTTTGACTGCGTTTTCCCTCTGGCTCGCGCTCACTCTCGCCCCTCCAAAAACACACCGTTACAGGGCCATTGAAAAACGTGTTTACAAAGTGTGGTCAGAAACGGGTTATCTCACTAAACTGCCCTGACGTGATTATTTCTGGAGCACAACTTACCTCCTGAATACAGCTGGCAACAGCTGCCTGGGTCTCAATGTCCAGAGACTGGATCTGTTGAATGAACATCTCCTTGTTCTCACACTGCAAACACACAAATGGGAATGTCTTCAGTGTTGTGTTGTCGTGTGTGTGTGTGTGTGTGCGTGCGTGCGTGTGCGTGCGTGTGTGTGTGTGTGTGTGTGTGCGCGCGCGCCATGGCTACCTGTACAGCACACCCGAGTAAGAGTAGCAATAGTCTCCTGAGTTCCTCTACAGCTGCCTCTGAAAATACACATTCAACCATCATCATCCCAATCCCATCATCATCATCCAAAACATCCTCATGGCCCTGCTCCTCTCTCACCCAATCACCATCCACCTTCATCATTAGCACCTTGATGTGAGTCCAAGATAGCAAAGATATCACTGCATAAAAAGGCTAATGCATTTTCCCCATATGCAGTACTGTATATGAGGCAGGCTGTTATCTGGTACCTGTTAGAGGGTCCTGGGCCAGGGTGGCGATATTTGGTAGAGGCGTCAGTATCAACTGCTGAAGGTCTTCCTGAAGAGAGGAAATACTGTCCTGAGTTGAGTGGGGGGAAAAACTCTTTGATTTAATAGTACAGCATTATTCCTGTGTGTGAACTGACAACTGGAATCCTTCAACACATTTCTTACCAATCAACAAACAAATGCACAAATATTACCTTTGTTTTATTATTAGAAATATTTGTATTATGTTTACATCTATATATATATATATATCTATATATATATATATATATATCTATATATATATCTATATATATATCTATATATATATAGATATATATATCTACCATGGGCATAGATTTCAGGGGGGGGGGGGGGCGCAGGGCATAATTCCCTCTCAATATTCCGAACACGTGCATTTGTCCCCCCCAATATACACATGAAAGAAGCATTGGCAAGTGAACGTGTTCCGTGACATGTGGGGGTTGCCGTCGCACCGCCCTTTCCGGCACCCGTTGAGCACAGCCATGCGGCTTACAAGACCACCCCAGCATATTTGGCAGTGACGCACTGGTGAGAAATACCACTCGGTCCAGAGCACGCTCACGTAGCCGTGGGCAGGCAGAGCTCCCTAGCAGAGCTGGTGTCAACGCTCACCTCCCACTTAATCTGTCCCCCCAAATGTTCAAACGAAACCTACACCCATGCATCTATCTATCTATCTATCTATCTATCTATCTATCTATCTATCTATCTATCTATCTATCTATCTATCTATCTGCATGTCTGTCTGCCTGCCTGTTTTTATAGTTCTTACAAATATTAAAATATAATACATAAAAGGCTAAATAAAAAATGCATCATTCAAATTCATCTAACGACCGGGCAGAAGCATTTAGCAGGAACTGAACCTACTGGTCTAAATAAAGCGGCAAAGAGAGGTGGTTTAGGTTAGCAGAAGGCCAGTTAGCACACTAGCTTGGAGTTTCTTCTTCCATAACTTAGACAAGCCTCCATGACAATTCCCTGCCCAGAAACCTGGATTCAGAGCCAGTATTAGAGCCAATATTCCAACCTCCGGTGCGGTCCCACCACGCAGGTAAAGATTGGTTATGTTGCTGAAATAATTTCTGCTAGGATTTTTTATGAAATGAAATGGTCTTTAACACTGAGAAATATGAACTGAATTCCTTATTCCCTTAGCAGAGGGGTTGTCAAACAGCCATACACTGACTTGGACTAGCTTTCTCTCCAACTGCTCTTGAAGCCTGTTCAATGTCCCAAGCAGATCCATCAATGCAAAATCATTAGCATAAAGAAATAACTCCAAAACACAACTTGCACAACTTGCACACCCCTATTTTATATTTATCACCATTTGCAGCATACGTACAAAAGACAAATGAAAATAAATAAAGAAGGCTGCAGTTGTTGCCTTTCTAATATTTACTTTCCAGTCAAAGTTAAATAGTGGCTTAATGTTGCCTCAGTTTAAAATAAATCATTTGGAATAATAGATAAAGAGTGTATGAGCACATGCTGCCTTTATATATGTTCGGATTCTAAGCAGTGCAGGAAGGATTTCCATTTTTTTATCATTTTGAAGGTTATGTCAGCTACCAGCACATTTATAAAGTTTTCCCACTGAAATCCAAATAAATTAGAAGGAATTGGCCTTTATTCCTCATTCTGTCTAGTGCAACTGAACATTATCTACTAGTCAAATTTAAATGTTTTTCACTGTTGGTCATAGAGGTTAAAAATTCGATTTGAAACTTTTTCACCTTCTTCTTCTCAGTAGATAGGCTATCACTCACTGACATGTTCATTTCATATTTGTGTGTAAATTAGCTCTATACTTTAACGGGGGAAAAAAGTGATTAATGAAAAGTTAGGAAGTGAAACATTAAAGGCGTGTGGTTCTGTACAAGCTAAACAAGCCAGCTGACTTGAATAGGGCTAACGGGGACCATTGAATCACTGCTAGGAGAAAGATGTGTCATTTCCTTAGTAACCACCACCAACCACAGCAATAACAAAGAACGTTTGGAGCCGGCTCGCATCAGAAGAGCCAAATCTATTTGTAAAAAAAATTAAGATATGAATAACCAAAAGATTTAAATTAATAGAATTAACTAATTCAAAGAATGAAAAAATTTATAAAAAAGGGTCATTTTGATGGACAGGGTCGTAAAAGTTCCGTCATAATCTATTATCATTTTAATGTTTTTGCAGTGGCGAACCACGACCCTCGACACTGGGCCTTCAGTGTTACCACAAGTAACACAAAAGTCCGGTGCGCAATGCACAAATTAACGGTAACGGTAAATCCGACAAGCCAACACTCTCACCAAACAGACCAAGCAGCACTAGCAATCAACACATTTCAGTCTAAAGTCAAAGCTCAAAATAGAATACTAGGCTACATGAAGTTGGACATGTGCACATTGCTTGATATGAGTGTAATACATGCATAATTTATGGACTTTGTTTATATACATTAAAAAGTTATACTTTAAATGCAAATGTTTAATAGCATTCTTTTTCATAACTAACCAATTGATTTTTAGATGCATTGTGGTTAATGTAGAGTATGATTTCATTTAAGAATTTTATTAGAATTGTTTTAACACCAATCATAGTCAAACTATTGCAAACTGTATAAATAGAACAAAATATAAAATATCTTTTTTAAAGAGCCGTTTGGGAGCCGTTATGGTGAGCTGAGCCGAACAAGCGGCACACTGAAAAGAGACGGAATGCTCATCACTACCAGCAGTTTTTCAGGGCCGCTACCCCCGAGAAGGTAGTTCTTTTGGGCTGAAAACAATCCCCTGAAAAAGTTCCTACAGGGTTGGTTCCTGCAGTGGAAAACCGCCATTAGGTGCCACAGCCTCTTAAACGGCCCGCACGTTCCTGCAGTGGAAAAACACCTATAAGCTGTTTTCTCTGACGGTTCCTCTTTGTGTTCTAAAACAACAGTCTTACAATTTAATCATTTAGCAGACGCTTTTAGCCAAAGCGACTTACAATTACATTGTTCTGTTAAATGGAGCAGATAGGGGTTAGGCACCTTGCTCAAGGATGCTTACAGGTAGGCCACCTCTGGGGATTGAGCCCACGACCTTCTGGCAGGGAGTCCAATGCCTAGACCACTAGACTATCCTGCCCCCCCCCAGTCTTGGACTGTATACTGACACCTACTGGCATCAATGCAGCTGAGTCAAGGCTAAGCTTATCAGTAAACATTGCGACCAGTTCCAAGGGGGACCAGTATACAGTAATGTAGAATAAAATTGATAATTCTGTACCTACAAAATGAATGTGCATCTCGAGTTTAAAAATGTTGGAATCAAACACATTCATTAATATTAATGGTTCTTTAAAATAACCATTTTTAAAAATAAATAAATTAAAAATGATTTAAATAATATATAGTCTGATAAATCACACAAACACTGGAAACGCCTTATGTTGTGAGTCAGTTTGTGTGTGTGTGTGTGTGTGTGTGTGTGTGTGTGTGTGTGTGCTTGGTCACCATCACAGTGTAACGCATTAGTTGCCATGTTTTGTAATATTTTGGGTATGTAAACAACAAACATCAAACTAATCTCTTTCATCAAACTAATCACTTTGAATGGAAAAGTGTGTCCACATTTTGACTTTTGACTGGTACTGTACATTCTACATTCTTCGGAAAGTTCTTCAGAGAGTCTATTGAGAATAATGATTTAGCTGTGCCTTGGGTTCCTTCATAGCTAATAATGCTTCCATTACATATTTTAACCACAAGCCTCACTCACTCTGCCCTGACTAACCAATTAAAAACATTTCATTTCCTTGTAATGATCTGAGCATTTTCTCAGTCCATCTTAAAAGGCATTACAGCAGTGTTTTAGAGATATTGTCATCTTTAGCGGAAGATTGCAATTCTTCAGTTAAATGGGTGTTATTAAAAAAAAGAAGAAAAATAAATGTTTTAGTCAACGTGACGATATAAAAATTGCGGAAGCACAGTATCACAATACTCACATGAATATTTTTTTTTTCCCCCATCCCCACACATTATTAACCTATTAATCAAATCAAAAACTAACAGTAGTCAACGTCAGCAGTTATTGTTTCTGTAGTGGTGAGAAAACGTAAAAAAATATGCATATTAACAGAATTAAACTGAAGCTCTCTACGCTCTCCGGAGAAAATATTAGCCTAGGCCTACACCAAACTCCCTTTAAGAAATATGACATATTAACAATGTCACACTGCTGGTGTCGGAGTGACACCTGCAGTGAGACATTTCTGTAGATCAACTGGCCAACCATCACTCAATGGCAGGCATGTCTACTCTTCAGAGAACATAGTCCCAGCTAAATTTGGAGGATTTAACAATTATTTTGACATTACTTTATGTATTATGGCTTATAATATATGTTGCCGTCATATTATGTGAGACGTATGTACACCATGGATAATGTTTATGTGTTTTTGGAGTTATATGAAGCTTGGCACTGTTTACTTCCTTAAAAACTGGGGGAGAAAATACTCACACCCACTGATACATAAGAATCCTATTTATTGATCCAACAGGATTACAGGTAGAAAAAAAACAAGGATACACAAAAATTCAACAAGGTATACTACTTGATTTGTGTCTGGAATTAGCTTTATGGTTAAACCAGTGTTATAGTTTGAAACTCTGAGAGCGCCCTTCCAAACTAGAGTACTAAGTTGGTGCTCCTCTAAACTCCTAGACTCACACCTTTCTCTACCCCTCCCCCAACAGCTATGTGCACTTTTGAGGACAGGTGTGATTCAAACATAAAGAGCGAGCTGGGTCAGTTGTAATGCTTTAAGCTTCCTCTTGGAGTGGAAAATGTTCTCAAAAGGAAACTCTTAGAAGGAAAAACTGTTCTTTCTCTCTTTCTTTTAATCTTCTCACTCCCATACCTGGTAGTAGGCCCTGAGGTGTCGATTCAAAATGGAGAAATTCTGGACTCTCAGCATGTGGTCATCTGTCTTGCTGCAGTACAGCTGCTCCACCTTGGGGTTAGGGTCTCTGAAAGCAACATAGAAAGACATGACAGTGCAATTCTGTCCACTAGAGCTGTGCATCTACAGATAAGCAACCCTTATGCAATGATGCATTTGTGGGGAGATGGAATAAAATTATAATAAGTTTGAGAGACCGGCAGTGACAATCGATAATTTATTGCGATAACTTAGGCCAAACTGAATTAATAAGTTGTGCAGCAAATAGGGAATGGTTGTCACGATCCTGCCGGTTCCCTGGTCTTGTTTTCCCCTCAGTCTGTTTACTTGTTCCCCAGTGTGTCTGTCTGTTTCCCTGTGTTTTCCCTGGCCCCGCCCTTGCTCCGCCTTGTCTCCTTTTTTGGTCCTTCCCCTCGTTGTTCCTTCACCGCCCTCACCTGTGTCTCGTTCCCCCCTAGTGTATTTAGTCTCTGTTCTCCCTTGTCTTGTCGTGGGTTCGTTGTCCTTCCTGACGTATGCTTGTCATGTGGTGCCTAGTCCTCGTCGTTCCTGCCCTGCCCTGCCCTGCCCTGCCCTGCCCTGCCCTGCCCTGCCCTGCCCTGCCCTGCCCTGCCCTGCCCTGTTCCTGTCCGTGAGTGTTGTTTCCCCCGTGTTTTGGTTTTCTCCCTGGCCTTTGGCCTTGTATTTTTAGTTTGGACATTATCTGTTTTTCTGTTTACCCCTGCTGTCCATATAGAATTTTCTATATGGACTTTTAGAATTGACATCAACACTGAAGCAAGAAAGAGCAAGCTTACATTAACCTCATGACCTCATTGAGGTAGATGCCGTCAGTTAGTCTCAGGTAGCGCTGCTTGCTACTCTGGTTTACTTCCATGTACTGGCTGTACAGTTGAACACTATCCTCCTCGCCCATCACTGCGTAGAACAGATGCACCTGCGATGGACAGAGTGTAGGAGACGGAGAAAAGAGACAGAAGCAGAGAGCAAAAAGAGTGTATGAGTGAAAGAGTGCTGACATTTCCACGCAGGAAGCTGCTTCAGACGGTGCCTGGCAGCGCCTGTTTGGACAGGTGGAGCTGTGCTCTCACACTGGGAAGCACTTCACAGGGACATGGGGGCCATCTCAGCCAAGGTTCCTCCATGCTAGGAAGAGCCCTGCCAATGTAAACTGCAACATAATGAGCTATATTCCCAATAGCTAAAAGAGGCGTTGTGTGTAGATACACGGTGATGATCTGGAGTTTGATTAACTGAGGTTATGTGGCAGTAGACCTGCAAGTGACCTCACTGGCTAACCCACTGTCTCAGTGGATCTTAACGTGGGGGTAGGGACCCTCTGAGGGGTGGTCAGGCGCCTGGGGAGGGGTTGCAAGGATGGTTTCAATGTTTTGCCTAGTTTATTGTCGTTAATAAAATCTTTAATACAATTATTTAAAAAACACATGAACTTAATTTGTGGTCATGTGAAATCCATCCAGTTACAAATGGTGTTTACAAATGGTTGTTTGTCGATTTTTATGCTAAATGCAATAAAGGAAGGGTCTGCTCATTGATTGCATTAGCCTATATCACAGAATCCAAAAAGCATGAAAAGCATGTGACCTTATGGGTTGGTAGACAACAGTGTTAGCGATTAGTGCTGTAGGGCTGTGGGCAGTTGGCCACTCAGCTCTCAGTTTTATATCAAAACAACTAGTGTCACAACCGAACACGCGGAGGAGAGTCCCTCCTGGAGTCCATTATTAAATTATTAAACCATTAATTAAATCAATAACTAACAGCGTCCAATGTCGGCAGTTAGTGGTTTTGTACCGGTAGTGGTGACAAAACGTTAAAAATATTCATATTGGCTGTTTGAATTAAACTGACGCTCCTTGGTTAGCTGCACTTGCGTGAGAAGACAGAATGAGAGGCAAACCGCAGAAATTAAGTGTTGGTTGGTGTGTGTGTGTGTGTGTGTGTGTGTGTGTGTGTGTGTGTGTGTGTGTGTGTGTGTGTGTGTGTGTGTGTGT
>JAODLI010002008.1:0-10830 GCA_027575585.1 Percopsis omiscomaycus
AACCCACCGAAGGGGGGCGTGTCATCACGAATCATATGAGTCGGGTGTGTCTTATCCTCCGCCGAACCCCTAAGACTAACTCACCCTAACCCCTGGGGTTCGATCGAACCCAGGTTAAGAACCACTGGTCTAGAGGCATCGGTGCAGACTGATACCCGGACGCCGCGTACGGATGGGCTCGTAAGCGTGTCAGTAAACGAGTAACGGCAGTGTAATGTCCAACGCGGTCTCGCACACCGCACTATCCTACACCGCTGTCGGTGTAGTGCGGTGCTACAGTATCTCCGGGACTCTCCGGTGTGCGTTCTTCGTCCGTTGTGGCATCTTGCGGGAGCCGAGAAGGCGTGGCATTGATTTCAAATTGATTGTAAACGTCACAGATCAGGCTCCTGTAGCATCAAAGCTCCCGGTGTCGTAATATTTGCGAGGGAAAACAATGAGTCCCCCCCATTGGCTTTCTAGTCTGTCCCAATCTCATCTATCCCGCGGGTCGGAGGATGGAGGCCCTCGGTGGCCATATAAGGCACAGACTCGGGTCCCCGGTTAGCGCAAAGCACTGATAAGATCTAAGCTAATGGTTCTGTGCCTGTCGCCTCCCTCCCCAACCGTCAAATTACCTTAACGGCAGCTGTGTGGGGCCAACCCTCCTGGCTTTTGGGTGGAGGAAATGAGAGTTGCTGAGGTTACATCTAAACAGTGTTAATCTTCTCGAGGGGGAGCAGTTGGGGCTTGTCTTGCCATGTTTGTGTCACTCAGCAGAGGGCCAGTAACACAGGCGTAGTGGGGGAGCCGACCTCTGGTGCCCAAGGCATTGTTCAGTGGTGCAGAATACAACTGTAAATCTGTTTACAGTTGGGGAACGGTGGACTGCTTCACTGTACCTTGTGGTAAAGACGCTAACATAACATTACAAAACAGTTAGAATTTATTAAATTATAACGACAGTGTGCAATGTAACATCTTTTGGCGCTACAATAAATCTGGACGGCAACACGAAATAAGACGTAATTTAACGGTACCCTGAAAAGAGCTGCTAGTTAACTTTCATGCAAGTCTATGTATGTCTGGTTCTAAAATGTATACGTATTACAAGAAAACATCAACGAAAGTGACTGGGCACAACAAAACTTTGGGAGACAACATCTGACATTGGTTTGTATAGGGTTCAGTTTTTACAAAGTAAAATAAATAAAAATGAATGTTCAAATTAAAAAATACAAATAAATAAGACATTATTAAATAGAACTTGTACAACCACAAAGCAATAGTCACTCACACAAACACGATGGTTTTTGTTTGGTCAAGCTCATCTTCTACTAACACTGTCTGACCTCAAGATAGCTAAAGCCTTATTTACAGAAAATATGTTGAGAAAACATTTTAAAAATCAATACTACTATTTAGTCTAACCCCCCAAAATATTTAGCGGGAAACCTACAGTAAACAATCTGGGTTCTTGTTGTTTTTGCGACTTCAACTGATTTCTCAGGTTGAGTGCTGGCTATTTTTTGAGCTATTTAGCATGCTAGTTACGTCGATCATATATTCACTATTAACAGTCTATGAAAAGGAGAAATGTGTAATTCCATGTGGTACTGTACAAAAGGAGACTACCAATGTTAGCCAAATAGCCGTACTCTGCTAATACATGGGTGGTGTGTAGCTGACTTCCTGCTATGAAACCCCATTTGACTGATGTGGAGGCATTTTTTTTGGTATTATAAATAAAACCAGCAGCTGTAATATAACAGAAAAATGTCCAGAAAACAGGAAATCCTTATGTCAAAGTGTCCATACTTTTGGTTACCCTAAAATAGTAATTATGTAAAAACAATGTTACCAACAAAACACACAAAATGATACCTTGTGCCGGCAGTGCAGCTAAATATCTACATCTTAAATAGGATTTGTGCATTCCTGCTGTTTTCCCTTCTCCCACGAGAGAGGTCTGGGCATCCTGGGAATACGCACATCAGGACAGGGGAGCTGAGACCGAAGGAGAGGCAGGGTTTACAGCCTCCATCTTGATTTCTGGGAGGGTCTCTTCAGGGTAAGCAATCCTCAGGTGATCTTCAAACAATTCCTCAAGCTTTCTGCTCGCCATGGTGATCTCTGTGTGAGCCTGTCGTGAAAAAACAACACAGGCATATTAATGGGTTTATTAACACTACTTCCAAATTCTGGGGACTTTCATCAAGGTAAACAATCCACAAGAGGTGGCTCTTTGGCAAACACCTGATTACAGACTGCAAAGTTCCTGAAAATCAGCCGGATATCCGATATCAATTCTGCAGGGCTCTGGTAGCACGGACTCTTAGCCTCAAGATGTCTCTTCACAAGGGTAAGATCTATTGGGGTAGTTATGGCCTTCCGGGTGTTATCCGAAGTCTGTTGAGAGAGACAGAGAGAGCCACATACATTACACCATATATAATGGAGCAGAAGGTGTGCCCCTATATATCTGAGCTGCTTCCACACTTACGGAGAAGGGCAGGCGTTTCTGAAGGTCTGAACTCAGCTCACTGCAAAACAAATAGAGCAGCAACCTCTCGCACTTCTGCAGAGTAATAATAATAATAATAATAATACATTTTATTTGTAACAAACTTTCCATTTGAAACAAATCTCAATGTGCCACAACGTAAAAACATCAATATATATATAAAATATATACAATTAAAATTAACACTAACATTATAAAAATAAATGCGTAAAAGAAGCAACCAGCAATTAACAGTCATATGTTGTGCTAAAAAGAAATGTTTTAAGTCCAATACATAGTACGGCGTTTAAGATCACACAATTCAAATAGTTATTTTTTCTTAAAAATTTCAAAATCACATGTACAGTATGGGGTTAAAGTTAGTGTTAAATAAAATACAAAACAAATAAATAAACATGTAAATAAATACAAAATGGTATTAGCCGAGTTAGCAAACTATTATCTGATTAAAGGTACACTCCGAGACTGTGTTGTAGCGTGACAGCTCACTATTTATA
The DNA here is from genome assembly GCA_027575585.1 of Percopsis omiscomaycus. Classification (NCBI taxonomy): domain Eukaryota; kingdom Metazoa; phylum Chordata; class Actinopteri; order Percopsiformes; family Percopsidae; genus Percopsis; species Percopsis omiscomaycus. The sequence continues at coordinate 3,001 of JAODLI010002008.1, forward strand.
TTTGAAAAATAAGCGTAGGCGGATGTAAGGGGAGGGGTAGAGAGGAAGGCAAGCCACTGAGCACTCATGGGCATGTGCTCCTGGAGCTTCAAACCATAGCTGTGTTCATGTTACACTGGTTTCAATCCCAAGGGTAATTCCAGACATAAATTGGGGGAGTTTCCCTTTAACTGCCTAATATTAAGGTATAAAATATAATGGTCAAAAACTCACTTGAATTACAGTACTTATTATCGAGTAAGGTAACAATAAGAGCTGGTTGGAGACTGCTCTATATAGGCTAAAAGTAGTAGTAGTTCCAACAAAAATTGAATTGTGGGAGAGCAAGACAATGTGCGGAAAGTATCGAAGGCAGCATGATCAGTTTGCACTGGCGTAACACAAACTCTGGAAAATAAATCATAAAATGTATTAAGAAAAGTTATGATGGAGATTATTACTCGTTTGTCCACAGGGGCGAGTCCTCCGCGAGAGCCTGGCTCTTCCTTCACTGTCGTGTCTTCGGGTCGGCTGTCAGAGTCGTATTCCATCTCAGGTGCGTACAGGTCCCGGCAGAGAGAGCAAAACCAAGTCCCACTTAACAGAGAAACAACAAGCACAGAAAATAAAAGGAGCATTCAGATTACCAGGAAGCTAACGTTGATAACCTTTACTAATACAAACTAAAAACACCCTTATTTTTAAATCGATAATTTGGTAACAAGAAAAAGAACATTAAAATACACACCCATTAAAATACAATTGCTTTCAAGAGTTTATGAAACCACTAGCCACGGATGTTCTCATTCCACAGATCACGGATTCGCATAGAGTAGTAAGTCTTGTGATCTGATGGGACTGTGGACTTGCCTGGGAGACGTGAGGAGTGTTGGAACGTGGCACGTCGGGTGAAAAGCTCTGGGACACTTGGCACAGCACAGCAGCTGTCCCTGGCTCTGGCACACGGCACACCAGCCATCCTCAACGCTGTCTACAGGAGCTTCGCGCTGCTCTCCTCCGAGCTGCTCTCCTCCGAGCTGCTCTCCTCCCGGCTGCTCCCTTCCCGGCTGCTCCCTTCCCGGCTGCTCTCCTCCCGGCTGCTCCCTTCCCGGCTGCTCGCCTCCCGGCTGCTCCCTTCCCGGCTGCTCCCCTCCAGGCTGCTCTCCTCCTGCTAAAGGCCCGGGGCTTCCTGGAGGCGGTGGAAGGCTCTCCTGCTCACTCGGAGGCGGAGACAGGACTTTGCTTCCTCCAGCTTGGATAGTTTTTGGCTGGTCCCCTGTGCTATCAGGGAGGTTGACTCTTTGCTTGTCCTGCATCTGATAGAGACAGATGGAGACATTTTTCTATTTATAGGATTACGGTCCGGTTCCAGGACATTGTTTATAAACCCATTTGTTTGTCACGTTCCTTTTGGAGCCATGCTCCCCTCTCCAAACGGAGTCCCTGACCTCACTGATGAGAAAGTCCCATAGCATGATGCTGCCAGCCCCATGCCTAACCTAGCCTAGTATATATTTTATGAAGGCCTGAAGCTCCTACCATCGTCTCATCAAACCATAAGACATAGTAACACGTGCTTTGGGAGACCGAATGAATGTGTCTTGGCAAAATGTATCGGGGGTGGGAGAAAATATTGATATTTGGATCGATCGATCGAAGTTTACTTTTGTAAATATTGTGATGTTTTGCACATGACAGACTTCAAATAATGTAGTGAAAAATTTAGTACAGGCTTAGATTTGTGGAAAATATATAACATGTAATATGAGGGATATTCTAAATTCCTACAGCTACAGTATTTTAAGGTTGCTATTGGCCTCTTGGTGGCGTCCAAAGCTTTCCCCTTGCCCGGACATAATAGGCCTCCTGATAGTGTCATATTTCTTTCACTTCCCGGTGCTTTTTGACAGTGTTTTACAGTCATTCTAATTGCCCTTTTGCCACATTTCCTTACGATCGTTTAGACCATCACTGCTGTACATCTCCGTTGTATGCAACCAAGAAACCTTCAAGAAAATCCAACAGGAACAACTGATTTTATTTTATTTTAAACACGTACATTGATGTCAGGTAAAGACAAATTATCTTTGTACATGATATGGAATGTGATTGGTTATCTGAACTGAATCATCATCAAGGGTGTGCACTCTTAAGAAACCAAGGAACTGAAAGTATTTAATCACAAAAACCAAAACAAAAAAAGGGGGTCTCAAGATCTATTTTAATGGTGAAAAACTCCTCATCAGCATATTTGGTTCATCCTCTCTTTCCTTACATAGGGGGCGCCATCCTCCGGCTCATCCTTGATGACTACGGCGTGTCCCGCTGAAGACGTGCGTCTTCGCTTGGCCGCTGAGCCCAGCGCTCCATCCGCCTGCTGGCTCTGATGAGGCGTCCAGGGATCAGTCCTTGGGATCAGAGGGACAGCCAATTGGAATGGAGAGAAATCCATTGGAGGGACCAATGACTTGAAGGGACTGTATGATGATGATGATTATGTACTGAGCTACAACACACACACACACACACACACGTGTGCAGACAGCATCTCTGTGTAAATATTTGTACTGTATGTGAAGCTGTGTGCACTCTGTGTGCATTAGTCTACCCTGTTGTTTCCTCTTGGCACACAGGCGGGTACCCGGGTAAATCCTGCTGTCCCTGCACTAAGAGACGAAAAACGTGTCACAGAATACTACAGTAATACCGTACTGTATGCGCGAGCCACTGAATATGCACCCATGCCCCCAACCTACCGTTTTGGTGGGGATAGGAAGGCGGGAGGCTCTGGAGACAGCTTGGCCTCGGTATCTGGATAGGAGCACCTTTATTCAGAAAGCTGGGGTTGATCTGCACATGAATTGAATACAGAATGTACCACACACATGCCAATTTAGGTGAAAGACATAATATCTCTTGCAGGTAATATGTTCAATTGATAAAACGGATCGAGGCACTTGCCAGGTGTCGCGGCAGCGGGGAATCGAGACCCCTGTTGCTTGGGAGTGGTGCACTGTGGGTAAAGAGGGACAATGGGGAAAAGACGTCCGTGGGTTTTGGTTGAAAGCTAGAGCTGCTCACCGAACCCCTCAGAGGCTGGACTGACTGCGAGAGAGCGAGGAACAGACGGACAAGCGGGCAACGTCAGAAAGATGCTGTCATTAATGTCACATTCCTGCCACGCCCAGTGGGCCTTCGACGGCCGAGGACACGGAGTCAAAAGGGGGACGCTTTCCTTTGCTCTGGTCGTATGGGACGATGACTCACAGCCGCTCTTCTGGCACAGAGCAGAAAGCAGAACATCTCCCCAACATCAACAGAGCACTTATAATGTTTAAGGCTGCTGTGCTTTAGAGCAGTGTTTCTCAACTGGTGGGTCCCGACCCAAAGGTGGGTCACGAGCTGGTGTGGGGTGGGTCGTGGGCGCGTGCTTCGGCACCGTCAAAAAGTTCAACTTTTATTTATATATTTTTTTAAGTTTACTGAACTTTCGACGGTGCGCTTTTATTTTGAAATGTGCATAGACACATTTTGGATTACTGCACCAATTGTGTTGTGAAATAAATTATAAATGGTTTGGAAATGAAATGACCGAGGACAAATGTGGGTCCTGAGGTTAGACCCGTAGAGAACCACCGCCTTAGAACACGCCGTTTTGAACGGTTCCCCGTTTGGTCTTTCTCCCAACGCGGCAGATGTTCCACTGAACAAATCTGCCTTTGTCAGGGTAAAAGCCAAATGCGTATACATACATCTACGCCTACCTCTTCACACCCCAAAGTCTCCACATTTAATCCAAATATAGGGTCAATAATACATGCATGGTAATGAATATGTGTGTGTGCGTGCGTGCGTGCGTGTGTATGTGTGTGTGTGTGTGTGTGTGTGGGTCACATGCAGGCAATCCTCTGCATCAGCAGCAACAGCGACAGCTTGTTCGCATCAGATGGCCTTTGGAGTAAGCCTGCGCTTGAGAGCAGTAATGAAAACAAACAGCGAGCTAGACTAAACACTCCAGTAGTGTTCAGCGACGTAAGCAGCCTGTGAAACGCCCTGGCTCGGCCCTGTGCCACGTGCTAGCTGCTTTAGTTAATTCATTCTCTGGAATCACGTAAGTCGTCTTGCGGAGCCAAACGTGCCTTGACAGGCAAAGGCAGAGGTTGCCCGGGATGTGAGGGCTGTCGCTTCCATTTAGGCCAGTGCCATCTGCTGCCTGTGCTTGTTCAGAAGCCGCGTCAATCAAACGGACGGACCGGCACGCATGCAACGCCCACGCAAGCGCGGAGACGCGACACACTCACCTGGGGTGTGGACCCCGGGCTCTGTAGGCAGTTAGCGGGGCCGGGAAGGGGCGCCATAAACCTGCGGCTGGACTGTGGGGGCCCATGGAGCCCATTCCGGGAGGGAGAAGCCTCCTGGTGGGGCCCTGGGACAGTGCGCTGGACACGGACACCCTGGTGCAAGGCCCAGGATGGAGGCTGGGGCTGGGGCTGCCAGTGTGGCGGCGGGTTCAGCTTATCGACCTGCATCTGCAGCTGGGCCAGGGTGTTCTTGGAGGCCAGGCGGGGCCCCAGGGCCACGCAGCCGGGTGGCCCGGAGGGCCCCCGCCTGGACGGGGGAAGCTGATGAGGAATGCCCTGAAACTCTCCCAGCGGACTTCCTGGCCCACTCTCCACCAGTAAAGAGCCTGAGGGGAGGCGTGTGCACGTTCAGCATAACAAGTAGGAGTGCACCGCACTGCGAGGAAGTCTATCCATACCAGGAGGAACACACTTTGGAACAATAATGATGAATCTACATGACTAGAATGAATGAAAAAAACAAATATACTGCAACAAGAGATTTGGAGCTATTCCTCCACATCCGTATTTATAGGCACACTCAATTTCTGAAATTACCCTGCCGTTTCAAACTAAACGGGTGAGCATATTTAGTGTTCAGGAGGTGCTATGTAAAAAAAAATCCTTCTTTCTACTCTGCTAGACAAGCTCTTAGAATACTAAGCACTTTACAGTTAGCAACTGTTTACTGTTTGAAGATTGAATAACTTGAAGTGTAAATGATAATTTTTACTAACTGTATTAAGGAGTAATTAATAAACCTTTGAGTAATGTTGTGCAAATGCATAAGTGAAGTAGCCTTGTTACATGATGCTGTCCTTATTCTAGGAGAATGTTATCTGCTTGCAAAAACTGGTGAAAACCAGTTCAACTGTTGACAAATGTACTAATTGTAAGTCGCTTTGGATAAAAGCATCTGCTAAATGCTGTAAATGTAAATGTAAATGCTATGTAAACAATCGAGTGTAGGGATTTCTCTGCTGCAATATATTGAATCAGTTAATGTTAAGGCCGATGACAGCTGTTCCTGTGGACAGATACTCGTGCTACACCAGTAATTACGCAAAAAAGGGTCCCACCTGACTCATTTGACAAATGACTAATGCTTTTTTATACCGGTCTACACCAGGTCAAAGTGCAAGAGGAATTAGTCTGTTTGAAAACACTCGTCTCTTACCCAGATCCAAATTGGAGTCCCAGTAAGAGGACCGACACTGGAAACGCACCGAATTCCGCGGTACGAACGAGGCACTGCATTTTGCCCGCAGGAGGTTTCCAATCTGAAACAGAATCTACAACAGAAGGGACACTATTAATAATTCTAAGGGGTAGACACGGCGTGAGAGAGTGGGTGGGTGAGTGAATAACAAAACAGCATATGTTCTGCATTTCCTCAAGACAAAATGGGACATGCCTTGATCCTGTTTAACAGGATGATGAGATAAAACAGGCCTTACCAATCGTTTACAGTACAACAGGGCTACACCCCCGTTCTTGACTGTGGCCCATTTGGTGAAGTCGATCACATGATCCAGGTGTCTGGAGAGATAGCCAATGTCTTCTTGTTGTTTCTTCAATACACTCTCCTGGTCCTTTGTAAGTGCCTTGAAATGGAAAAAATACGGATGCGATAAACATCTGTGGCATTCATCCAGCTTTCGGTTGCACACTTGACCCTCGGGTGTATTGCACAAATTCAGGAAAATGTTTAGCTTCTGCAAACAGTGTAACTGCGTAAATGCCAGCTGATACCATGCTATCAAATGACTGCTTACCTCAAGTTGGCTAACAAGGATCTTGCCCTTCTTGTTAATCTCAAGTATCAAACTGCAAATGGACTTCTTTATTTCATTGTGAACTGACTTGCGATTTTGATCCACTTGAAGTAGTCTGTGAAGATAATAACAATTATTTTATTTGCCTCATTTCTGTAAATTTTACTCGAATATTTCCCCAATTAAATTAGCTTTGAAAATAACCTTGTGCTTAAGACAAACAAAGGAGGTAAATGATTCACATTACTCATTAAACACCTGTTTTTGAGCACGGATATGCATAGCATTGTGTTCCAAATCCAATAAACTATGTAAAATAATCTCTCTCTGTCACTGAATTTCAGTTCAGGTTACATACACTTTTCAACAATCGATTCTACATATCCAGCGCTGATATCTTTTATTTTCTATTTCACTAAAATACACATGCCCATACCCAATGTTTATTGAATTGGACACCTCTTCAATTATCTTTTTCTTCTCTTGTAGCTGAAGTGTCATGCTCTCCATATGCTGTTTGTGGTTAGCATACGCGTCTATGAGGAACTGGTAACTAATAAAAAAGAACCATTGCCTTAGTGAATCCATTGCAAAGAAACTTCTACTATGCTTCTTTTTTTTGTATACAGTATAAAGCGGCAGTGTGTATTAATTGACCAGATAGACAGATATGGGGTGCATGAATATGCATACATGTGTAAATGTGTGTGTGTGTGTGTGTGTGTGTGTGTATGTGTGCGGGTGTGCGTGTGTCCGTGCACTTTGTCCAGTCATGTGTCTCGGATTCATATCCAAACTGAAAGTGGCGCGACTTTTACTAATTAGAGGCAGAGCACGAATTCTGCCCCCGCTGAAAGTAATGACTCCACTGTAGCTCTTACACACACCGCCCTTTAGACTGTCCTACTCTTCTATTCTATTTGTACCTGTGGTCCCGGTGCTTAAGGAGCTGGCAGTCCCGACATGTTAACAGGTCACACGTTTCACAGAACAGCTTCAGTGGTTCCTGTTTGTGGACATCACAGAACACTGGCCTCTGACCCGACATGCCGCGGGCCTCTGGAAAAGAGAGGGAGGTAAAGTTTTGTTGCATTGACAGGTGACTGTCTCGTTTGATGGATGGGTTCAAACACTAGCATCAGTGCAGTTAACATACTGTATAGGTCATAGGTCATGCAGACTTACCATTCCATCATACCATCATCCATCAGTCAAACCCTCATCCAGCCAATGAAAATGTTTACTTAAGAACTTTAGCTTGTGGTATAATATAACCATGCTAAATTTGAGCAGGATCCTGCCAGATCCTGTCCCTGAAAATGGGGCGTTTGCATTTCGGTATCAGTTTCATAAGATCCTGCATTACAGGTGCACTGTCAAGCGGTGCCAGTGTGTGTGTGTTTGCGTCCATTCACGCTCTGTGACCAACGTGGCGCATAGGCTAGGAGTGGTTCTAGCTAGTCAAATACCAGAACGAAAGTAGCACAGCATTAAATGTCGAAAAGACAGTCGAAACAGAACGGGATACAGCAAGATGGTTGAGGAGTTAAAAGTTCTCTACCCTTAAGAGAGCTTAACGGGAGTACAGGGAAAGGTAACGGACAACAGGTCTCAAAAGAACGGAATGAGCACTTTATAGGCGTGAATACAAGTCTTGTCTACATGCTGCTATTACATGGAGCAGATAGGGGTTACATGGTGCTATTACATGGAGCAGGTAGGGGTTACATGGTGCT
>JAODLI010002009.1:0-10830 GCA_027575585.1 Percopsis omiscomaycus
TGTACAACAGTATTATCTCTAATATACAGTGTGTATATATATATATATATATATATATATATATTGTGTTTTAATTCCAGGTCTATATCAGCCAGATCTTGGTAGCCTCAGCCCTGGGAAGCATGGTGGAGGCAGTAGGCAGCGTTCGTGTCATTCCCATGGTGGCCTCTGGGGGCTCCTTCCTGGGATTCCTCACAGCCTGTTTCCTGGTGATCTACCCTGGAGGAGAAAGCGGAACGTCAGAGCAGCAGAGGCTGGGTCCCTCTAAAGAGGCACGCCCTAATGGAGAACGGACCAGGGATAAGCCGGCCCTGCTGAGACTGCCAGAGAGGGAAAGTTTTATAAAGACAGAGTACCACTCCATTGTCTGAGAATGGACACGCTCTGCCTGGTTTAGTCTGTGCTACTCCAATTATATGTGGTACAAATAGCTCAAAGGTACTAAATCAAACCTAACTAATAGAAGGCTGATAGCCAGACCCTGTGCAGTTGGCCCACATGGACAACTGCTGGATAGATAATGGTTCTTCACAGAGAGAAAACAGGCAAAGCGTCACATCTGCAGCGATTGATGAATAGACGTTGTGATGGAGGAGTGATTAGGGCCAGTGAGAATCAGGGATGGATCCCAACACATCTAGTGTCGTATTTTCATATTATGAGTCATGACTTCAGTTGCTGCTGGTGCTGGGATCCTCTGAATTACAGTATTAGGTCTGAATAATAATAATAGCTGACTTAAATAGCACACAAAGCACTTTTACAAAAGAACAGAATAAAGAAAGCTCCCCTTATACAGTTCTGCTGTATGGCTGGTACCTCACAGTGGCCATGTCTGTCCAGAAAGACAGAGACGTTATAATTTCCTATTGGACACAAGCTAAATGCGGTGTTTTCAAAAGTGTTACTTATTGTACTCTCTATCTCTACTTAACAACTGCAAACTGAATAGACAGATGAATGTACATTCTGTAGCCTGCTGATGGAACACCTTGACGCTTTAGTTAGCAATTCTTCTTTTGACCAAATTCAAGTTAATTGCACTTTTCATCTAAGCCAATGTCGGTACTGTTGTCTGAAGATTAAGAAGCCTATTGTGTACTTCTTATAATACGGGTTTATAAAGGGATATAATGTTTATAATATAATGTTTTTTAATTGATGTCGTTACAGAAATTGTAAGATAAAGAAAAATTGCATACTAAAATTCTAAACGTCAAGGTGTCCACAAGCCTGTAATAAAGGAGACACGTTATATTAGTTAATGGAAAACGCTGTCAGTGTTTGGTAAAAGTGTTTTCAAGTCAATGATGTTAGCCACATTCATTGTGTACCAAAAAATTACCATCCACATTCAAGACAATTTTATGAAGCTGCATTGCCACAAAAGATGTGTTTATTGCATTTATCAAGTTTGATCTTGTGATCCTCTGTGTATAATCGTACAAGGGGGATGTTTGTTTTACTTAGTTTCACGACAATCGGTTGAGCAAATTGATTTCAGAACTCAGTTAAAAGTGTTCTAAAGTCACTGAAAAGAAAATTGTGTTCATATCTAAATAATTGAGGCTGTTCTGCTCATTTGTAGCAAAGAGATTAAAATTAGGTCAACAGTGTCAGATTTTTAAATTACCGTAATACAAACTATCTGCAGCCCTATTGAACATGGCACCTGGCTGTGGAGGCCCTCTTATCCTTGATACTATATTGAAGTTTATTTATTTAGAAAAGGGTTGATTAAAGTGAGGCTACAAGGTCTGAGCAATCGATGTAAAATGTCAAATCCACTTACAGCCATGTCCTAATCAATCCTTAAAAAGCTTTTACTGTGATTTAGCGTAATCCTTTATATATTTCTGCATAGCCATAACAAAAGAGCCCATGTACAAATCTTATTGTGTTGATTTTTCTTTTTTTAATACGTAGTACTATAGGCCGCTAGAATTATTTGAATTAAACTTAATTACAGTTTAAAAAACCCGTAGTATCACTCTATTCTTATATTATTATTATTATAACCCATTTGTTTAAAAAGCTTCATAAATCATATTAAACATTCAGTCACACTGTATGAAGGGAACATCCTCACATTGCATGATTATGTACATTGAATGTTTGGAGGTATGCTTTCTCTATACTCACCTCTACAGGAAATGTGCTTGTGTGCGTTTGTGCTTTATTGATTTATTTGGGAATCAGTCGTGGCACCCTAGTGTGACAGCCATTATTTACCACTGGCTCACTGGTGCAAGGGACTCAAAAAGGATATGTCAACGGTAAACGTACATATTTTATCCCTTTTATCCTAAAATAAGCCACAATTTGCTTAGGACCAAACACTGCTCTAAGCACAAGGTAAACCTAACAGATTTGTTAGTTAGATTACAGTATACATTTAAAGGTTTAAATTTAATGAGATTTAACAATTTTAAGAATGGTGTTCTATGTTGGGTGGCATTTTAAATGTGTGTTTGCCTACAATTTTTGGTGGTGATAACTGGTTGTGTTCCTTTAATGAGGACAGTCTAGGCAAATGACTGCTGATGTAATTGCATCATGATAGAAGCATACTTTCTGTTATTTATTTGAACTTTTACAGCTTTGGGTGAGGGAACAAAAGAGTTTTATTATAAACTTGTTTATGCATGATGGTTATTTGAACGTTTTTTTTATTTTATACAAATGTCACAGTTTTCCAATTATATTACACACTTTGATTTAAAATAGTATTACTGAATTTCTTAGTGAGTTTTTATAATTGCCTTCTCTTTGCTGCTGTACATGTTTGTACCCTGAGAACAAGGTATTTTTTATCTTTATGAATTTAAATGTGTCCTTGTCTTATTCTACACACACCTCACACACTTCCAATAGCATTCCTGTAATGAGCTTTATGTTTTCGTCCTCTAAATCTTCTAAATGTAAATGACTGCCAGCGTTGGCTACAAATATTCACACCGCTGCTATTTCACAAAAGGAAATAGTCTAATCACTCACACAACCAAATGCTGTTCTTCTCAACAAATCACTGCGCATGTACAGTACTACTGTCTGAGCGGAGAAACAAATAAGGAAGCAGATCCGAACAGGGATGAACTTGTTCTGCATTTATAGTTCTTCACAGGTAATATGGGAAAGAAGACGAATGGAAGTACACCCTTGATAAAACGTTAGTGCTATTCTTTTTTGCACTGAACGAATTTGATTAAACAATTTCAGGAAGGTAGGCTACGTTAGCGGGTAAATTCCACCTTTCATGTTTGTAGTTATTGCTTATTTTTTCTGTCTTCCTTGGAATTTGATCACTGAGGTAGAATCACGTTACATTTGCATTAAAACGTAGGCCTACATAATACAGCACGTCTCCCGCCGTGGAACTCTGAACTTTACAGGCATCTCGAGTAAGCTATTTTGGATTGTTTTTTTTCAATCGCAGCTATGTGTCTTATTATTTTAAAATTAAGTATAGATGGTTTGGATTGGTCTCAGGGTCATGAGAATTGTTTACACAGTAGTTGGAGGTAGAGATGCTGTGCTATTGGATACGCAATACTAAATTAAGTCAAGAACAATGTTTTAAGTTTGATTTAAAAAAATATATAATGACATATCTACATGCCTGTGGACCTACAGCACTTATGGTGGGCTACAGCTTATTCTAAAGTGATGGGCTATTAGTAAGCCTACCTACGTGCTCCATTTGTGATATGTGAAAACAAACTGCAGAACAATCCCATAAGAAGCTACTATTTAAATGCCTTTCAAGTGGTGTCACTTTTCTACATAGTTATTTAATGTATATCTGGAGGAAAATCGATGTTCACTGTGTATTCCATGTTGTCATGACAAGAAGTGATCCAAACTGTACAGTTTTTAAGTTTAAAAATAGGCTGGTCTGACACTCACATTCACCTTAAATTTTTATGTTCTATCTTCTCTTTGTGATGTTGCTTCTCATAATCCAACTGTTGCCAGATTTGAGACAATTGCCATTAATTGCCATTAATGGATGAGCGGAAACCTTTTCAGTTTTCTTTCCCACATGTTTGTGCCTGTATTTATCTCTCTCTGCCTTGATTTTTCCACTTCTTCCATTTCTCCTCCCTCTCTGTGGCTCTCTTCTTGCCAACTGTTTCTCTTTATGTTCTTTCTTTCTTCCTCCCATCTCCATTCATAGGCACTCTGAAAAGTTTAGGGGGGGGGGGGGGGGGCTTCCTTGTCAGGCTATAAAGACACTGTAGTAACAGTAATGGCGGCACAGCTGCCTCCTGCTCTGATCGAAGTCTGTTTGGTTGTCGGAGCATCTAGTGAGAAACTCAGCGCACTTTATCAGGTACTTACACACACACATACATGTTTAAACTCTTTATTATAATGTGTTGTGGCTGTTAGGGTGTTGGCCTACTGTTTTCCTAATATGTGTTTCTGCCAACATGCCATATAGCTCTAAACCCAGTTGTTGAAAGCACTTTTTTTTTTGTCTCCTGCTGTTTTAGAACAATTTGTCATCCATGATGTAGCATGGTGAAGACAAGAATTCAAAGGCCCCAGGCCCTATGTGTTTAAAGCCAAAGGACTTGCACTGTGCAGAATACACATCTTTTTTCACAATAATGAATCGATTATTTTGCTTTCTGCCTCATTCTCCTCAAGCAGAGTAGTAATGAGAACACTCCAGATGATGCAAGTGACATGTCACAAATAACAATAATCTTGTTTTTGTCCACTTAGCATGCGGCTAACAATAATGGGAATCCAGAGCTCCCCCTGTTGGAGCCGGAGGTACTGCATGTGCTGGCCCCTCCTTTTGTCAGTAGAGAACACGCTGAAAGGGATGTGGCGGGGTTAGAGAGGCGACAACACACCTTCTTCAGGAGGGAGAGAGTACGCCCCTCGTCAACTGCGACACCCCCAAACGCAGGTCTGATTATCTGGCATCAGTGGGTCTGGCATCGGCTGGTCTGGTCTAGTCTCACGTTTTTGTTGTGTTCTAGTTGCGTACACTTCATATGGAGGTAGAGGAGGAGGAAGTGAAAGTGGCAGTGTCCCTAAAGACATTGATCTCATGGCTCTGCCTCAACTCTGCTTCCCTGGTATATATATATATATATATATATATATATACACATACACACACATTATTTGACCTTAGTTGATAATGACATTTTGCTAAAGGACAAACTATTGTTTCTGGACTGGCAGGTGGCCTCCAGGTGTCCAGTGAGCAGAAAAATGAGCAGTTCCACTTTTTGGTGTTCACTGACGTCTTTGGCAACCAGACGCACGGAGTAGTGATGCAGTGTTACCGACCGATACTGGTACATTATACAACACACCGGATGTACAACAGTTGATTCTTGCTGGGGTTTCTCACTGCAAACAAATAATTGTGACATCTCATCACCTCAGGACAGAGACGAGTCACATCTCCAAATTAATCCATTCCGCTTTCTTTGTGCGAGAGTAGCCACCTCTCCATACCAGGTTTTGCTCCCCTCGAGTCTGACTCGACTACGTTTACAATAGCTATAGTTCATTTTTATGGAAATATGTTTTAAATGGATTGGATTCATTTGGAGACTGCCGAACTCTGAAATCGGTGGAGGCAGGTAATGCAAAATATTATTTGAGATTAGAAAAAGTGGAGGGGGGGGGGACAAAACCTAGATTTGGAAATGCTGGGGGGACATATGTTATAATGGCTCCTACACCTATGTGTCAAACCAAGACACATAGGCGTGGTGTTTCCAGGGTACTTTTAGCAGAACCTTCATTTGAAACTTCTCATTTGGTTCTCTTTGTTTTGCAGGAAGGGACATCTTTTCTTCAAAATGGCCACGGGTCTTCTAAGGTTTCTAAGCTTTATTCTGCCTATGGGTTCTGTGTCATTTCCAAACATCCTTACTACACAGCACTAAAAGACTGTCTGTCCTGGTGAGAACAAGCATGAGCATGACTGATGAGTACAAATAATCCAAACGCTTGATTCATAACCACTGATGTTTAACAACTGGATGAATTAAAACAGTTGTGGTGGACCTTTGTTTTAACGTCCTTCCATCCATGTCCGTTTGCTTTTTAGCCTGTTAGTCCCGTTGAGGACGTGTCGTTTATCAGATTTAGGGGAGAGGGTTAAGGTGTTTGCTGCCCAGCTGGCATTGGTCCCCATCCCACCCCCAGGAGAGCTACATGTGGTCAGTTGTGTGTGTGTGTTTGTTTGCTTGATTGGAATAATCAGTAATGGAGGGTAACGTTACATGTGTGATATACTAATAAACTAGGTTGCAAATATTAGTATAGTATAGATGGGCTTATTGGGTCAATTATATTAAATTGTACAGTATGTATTTGTTATAGAAGTATTAAGTACACCTACACAAATGCATGTTTTTTTTGTTTTTTTTAGATGTTTCACTTGCGTCCTCTGAACATCGTGTTACCAGCCAGAGAAGAGAGAGACCAGCCGGCTGTAGATTTAGACCTCCATCTGCCTTTACTCAGCTTCAAGCCTCAGAAGCTACTACAGGTTCACACACACACACACACACGTGATATTCAACACTGTATGATGACAGGAAAATGCCAGGTTGCCGTTCCCACTCCATACATTTATCTCCATGAAGTTCATGTGTTTCCTTGTTTTTCTTGTGTTTCCACACCTAGGCCCTATCCTGTCTTCTTCAGGAACAGAGGGTGGTGTTATTTTCTGCTGACTGGGCCAGACTCACTCTCGTAGCAGAGAGTTTGCTGCTCTTTCTACAGGTTAGATGTAGTAGCAATCACAGTGTCCCAAGGTGTACCCTGTGTGCATTATTCTAGCCTGTAATACACTATATTGTTGTAAAGATACTATATGTATGTGTAGTTAACTAGAGTGTGTCTTATCCAATTCATTTGCATTTCATTTGTTACCGAGGCCTTTATTTGGATTAATTTCATGTTCATGATCTTTAGTTTTCAAGTCCCATTCTAGCAAGGATCATTTTAACCTTAGAAGTTTGACTATGAACTGTTCAGGACTGACATTGAAGGAACTCTTTTCTGTCTGCCAGCCTCTGTCGTGGCAGCAGCCCTACGTTCCTGTCCTGTCCAGCGGCATGCTGGACTTTCTCATGGCTCCTACTGCATTCCTGATGGGCTGTCACATCAGACACTTTGAAGAAGTGGCCACTGTGAGTACGTTATACTTTGCTCCACTGATGAGGAATTCCTCTCTGTTGGTACAGTACAGTACACTATCAAGGTCATTTTTAATGGTCTATGTTAATTTTAGTTAGACTGTAACCATAACAGGGCTGTAACAAATTATGTTAGCTATAAATATCACTTTTTATTAAATCGTCAAAGGAAACAGATGGGCTGATCCTGATCAACATTGATGAGGGAAGCATCTCCACTTCCTGTTTCGAGACTGTTGATCTGCCAGAGATACCCCTGTTTGCTGCAGACTGCTTCACGCAAAGGTGCATAAGATAAGAAAGAAACCTAGACAGTTGGATTAGTGTGGGATTCCCATGACTGCTTATGTTACAGTGTGATTATAATTAGTTAGTAATGATTATAATTAACATCTATTAATGCAGGCGGTAAAAGTATACAAGTTAAAAAAAAACAAAAAAACAATTGCTTGGAGTGGAGATTGTTTTAAATTCCATGACAGACTGCATGTGAGTAATTATTATGTTTCTTTCTGTTGCCTTCAGGTGCCAGTCCCTAGAGTTACATTTTGACTTGCATCAGTGCCACCATGCTAGCTACTGCGACATCAACGGGCAGAGGGCACAGAGACGAGCCTGGCAACAGAACATCAACCATGAAATCCAGAGGATTACCCTAGAACTCATTGTCAACATTTTCAGGTCTGTGTGGTTGGGAGAAAATAAGCAGCGTAAAACGGCTTATTTTATTATTTGAAAATGGTCTAATCTAATATTTTATCACTATTAAATAAAGAACCCCGGTTATCTGCTTTATGCTTTCAATTTGAGATCCTCTACATGTTTCTCCACACCAAATAAATAACATAATGAATTTATGGGAAAACTGTATTTCTTGATCTTTTACATAATAACACATTGCTATTTGCACAGGCATCTGACATAGTCTAAGTTCTGTTACATGTTCAACATACCAGCTGCCTGTTTATGTATAGATAGAGAGCGCAATGCATGATACTCTGAAAACCACGCCCACTGGGTAGGAAAACATTGAATCGCTCTCCATTGACTTTGAATTGTGCCTCTCGCATCCGTTTCCTCTCTGCAGAGACTGTCCCCACTGACTGCAGCCTTTTCCTAGGGAGACAGGTGATTAGTGATTGCCCTCACCTGTCTCCCATCCTAGAGTCCCGGGAACCACGCCTCCCGACCCCCCCCCCCCCCCCCCCCCCTCCCAGTGAAGACAGAGCTAAACCACACCCACACCTCCACAGAGACAAAAGTGGATACAGGCAATTGAGACAAAGCGCAATGCGTGATATTACGCTAAAAACTGTGCCCACTGGAGGGGTACACAATGAGTGCCACAAAATGCTAAATTGCTTTACCTAGCTAAAAACTTTCAATATTTCACCATATCGCCAAGGATTATTTTAGCACCCTTTGTCAACCAGAGAAGAAGAGGTAGGCATATTGAGTGTCAGGATCCCACAGTTTCCCCATTCTTCCTGCTGATGCCTCGCGTCTTATTGCTTGTATCCACATTTGTTCTGGGTTCATTACCTTGTTAATGGTGCATCCTGTCACAGCAACTTTTAGAAATTTTTCCTCTTTTTGTTATAAGTCAGATATGACAGGGAGGCAGCTTCACGCAATACAAAGTCAATGGAGAGCGATCAATTGTTTGCCAACAAGAGTCTAGTGTCTGCAGTGTAATGTGATTCCATCTGTTGTGGGGGAGACAGTGATGTGAGCTGCCATCTGAACTATGAACACAGAGTGTTTAACAGCGTCGAGTTCCTCAATACCCGAGAACCATCTGAACAGCTGTTCTACAAAAAGGTCAATTCGAACCTTTACTAATAATGATTTAACGTTAAGGTACAAAATATGAATAAATAATGCATTGTTTACTGATTCCTATTATGTAGACTCGGGCTGCAATCTGAGACATAACATCTTGATACCTTCTGTATAGGCAAGCTTAATGTGTTTACTCTGTATATTGTGTTGTAGGTGTTGGACACGCATATCTTCCATTCCTTCCTAAAGGACCGTCTCAACAGAAAAATGGATGCCTTCACTCGCATGGACCTTAACACTACTTCCAAGACACAAAGGTAAGGTCAGCCAGCTACAGTAACTCGTAGCGCTGGTTGTGTCAGTGTACTCTGTTGCCTATTGAGCAAAATAAATGATGTCTTGTGCTTAACAAGGAACTACAATCAACCTGATATGCTTGTATGTCTGTTATTCCTCCTCCAGGATGAAAACTATGGTGGAAAGCCCTCGCAGGCCCACCATGCTGGAGATCCAGGCCAGGAGAAACAGCGTTACTACAGAAAGAAGGCTGAACAAGAGACTGGACATGAGCCCTCCTAACCTGGGACGGAGCCTTCCTAACCTGGAAGGTGAGCCACCAGTTAGCTCCTACAGACAGAGCTCGCTCCCCAGGGTCATGATGCCTCATTCCGGTGAGACACAAGCCCTTTTTATAGAGATACCGCAATGATGCCGTTAAGAAGACCCAGCATTACGCCGCATTCGCTTGTTTATACTGAACTAAACCGAGGCGGCATCATTTTTTATTTTAATTTAGCTTTTTACTTTCAAAATGTTTTCACTGAAAGTTTTTTTCTCTTTCCATGGACGTGTCTGTTGCGGCTCTCTTCCTGATATATAAACTATACACTTCTTAAAGTTTACCCTTATAAAGTATATCCTATGAAACTTTAAATGCTATTTTTAAGACACACTCTAAAGCTTTTGAAACCTCAATCCAAACTTCCCATCTCTTTAAATTCCCATCCTGTCTTGCCCTTGCCTCCATCCCCCTCCCCCTCCCCAGCATTTAGGACTCCTCCTAAGCCTGTAAAGGTGTTGAAGCTTCCAGACTTACCTGCGTCTCTGTCCATCCACTCTGCGCAGAGTTATTACAGTGATCTGATCGTGCTGCTTAATAAAGCCATCTTCTGTGTCCTGCCTGACAACTCTGCTCTGCTGGCCAGGTAGCATGCTTTTCCTCCTGAGCCACACACTGAATCTAGGGGCAAAGGCACACTTTGCTAAAGCTAATTAAATGTTTGCAACAGAGTGCTTGGTGAATTTGTTTCTGCATGACATTCCTGTCAGCCTTTCAGAATTGTACTGGTCACAAAAGGTGACATCTAATCCACAAGTCAGTGATTATGTTTGAGTTTAACCACCGTGTAACTGTTTGTAGTTTAAAACCTTCTACCATTTCTAAGCGCATCAGTACATTTGTGTTATATTGTCAAAGGTTAGGTTCTCAAACCCAAAACCACAGTTTATTAACACATATCCCCCCCTCCCAAAGGTTCTACTACTTGCGTGGTTTCATTAATTCACTGTGTTCACGGCGCTTGGAGGCACTCAGTGATTTTCAGAGCCTCTATAAGACGGATACAGATATTTTCCCCACCCAGTTGGTGACTTGGGTGGTGGGCTCGCTGACCAAAGAGGAGAGGCAGCAGGCCGACAAACGCTCTGAACTCAGAGGACTCCTCCTCAAGGTCAGTATTGTGATTTATGTCTCTGTTGGAAGCTGCTGTGTCAGTATAATGAGATAAAAATGAGGGGAGCAGGATAGTCTAGTGGTCTAGGCGTTGGACTCCCAGCCGTAAGGTTGTGGGTTCGATCCCCGGAAGTGGCC
>JAODLI010002010.1:0-10830 GCA_027575585.1 Percopsis omiscomaycus
TTTCTCAGTTTAAACATTTGATATGTCATCTATGTTGTATTCTAAATAAAATATTGAAATTTGAAACTTCCACATCACTGCATTCTGTTTTTATTCACAATTTGTACAGTGTCCCAACTTTTTTGGAATCGGGTTTGTATTTTGAAAGCCTAATTGATATTTTTACTCCGCTAAAATTGATGATTAGTTACTAAATTCAAAATAATCAAATATAAAATAATCAAAAAATATATTATAATATATTTGATTGTGCTATTTCTTGTATTTTCTGATGAAGTACAGATTCTTGACTGTGATAAGCTAATGAAGAATGTGTGGCAACTGCCCTCTTAAACACACACATACCATACCTATTGGCTAATTTAAAATATGTGATGTCAAAAAGCTGTCACAAAGATCAATGAAAGAGGGTGTTAGAGAGACGCGTCTAACTGCTCCGCACTGCCGGTTTAGGACTAGCATGGCAGCGCAGTCTACTGTGTGGGTGCCTTTTTTAGCCTGCCCTTGCTGACAAAGTAATCCGATTGGTAATGTTTAAACAATAAGTTCATCAGTACTGACTACGAACATAGATGGTACCACCAAAAATCCACGTCTGTCTTGCCTGGTATGGTGGCCCACAAAGGTTATTTTGACCAAAATGGTTACACAACTAAGCATGCAGTATGAAGGCCTATGTCTATATATTTATTTCTCAACAAAAATGCATTTTTATTTATTAAGTGTAATACTATAGATTAGTTTTTTCCAACAAGGTACCTGTATTGATTTAGCTAGTTAAAGCCCCACGGACAACTTTTTACTTTTTGAAAAGTCATGACATTTATTGAAACTACTGTAAATAAAATTAAGTAGGAAGACAAAACTAAATGTTAAGTTAAGTGATTTTGGCAATTAAAGCAAATCTCAAATCACTGAACACAGTATTTGATCTGACCCAGGTAAGCAGAAACATGAAGGAAAAAGCAGGACTCCCAGTGACTTAAGATAAACAGTGCTGGACAACAGTGATTGTCTGTAGTGGTGTATGAATTGTCATTACCTTTTCAATAACTACAAATAATATATAATGACAAGCAAGTATCAAGGTCCAACGTGTCTCACCCTCCTCCTGAGCGCCGGTCTGAGTGCTCCCTGCCAGTGTCGTGTTCGCTGGACTCCTGCCTTTCCAGACGGTGTCTATCTCTTTCGCGCCGCCGCCCCTCATGCCCCCCGTGCCCCCCGTGCCCCTCCTGCTCACTGGACGTCTGTCTCTCCAGTGTCCGTCTCTCCCGTCTCTCCGCGTGCTCCCTCCATACCTCCTGTGGTAGCTCATCACGGCGGGCCTGGATCAGCTGCTCGCTGGACAGCTGCCTTTCTATCCTGTGCTCACTATGGGGCTCTGGGTCTGTCCTGCCCGACCCTCGAGACCCCCGGTTAGGCTCACTGTATAGCCGCTCTCTGCCCGGCTCCTGCAGGAATACCTCAGCCATAACAGCTACCTCCCCTCTCTCCGTACCTGTGTCACCCATCATCGCTTCCCTCTCCCTCTCTCTCTCTCTGACCTTCTCCAGGCGGCTCGCCACTAACAGTGGCGTCACAACGTCGTCAATATGTTTCATCTTCGGCTGCCGTAGATATGGCGACGATTTCACCTCTGCCTCCTGCCTTGCTGCCTGTGCTGTTGAGGTCACGTGACTCATGGCCTTGGCTACGCCTTGCTCCCTCACTACACCGGCACTTTCCCGCGCCTGATTGGCTGAAACCAACATAGCCGCAGCGGCAACTGAGGCGATGGAGGAAGGGGAGGGCTGGCCGAACCCTGAGGCCACGGCCACCACACTGCCCTGCCATGGCTCCCTGGCGTGGCGGTAGCTGGAGCCATTCACTGAGTAGTTCATTAGTGGGGAGCCTAAACGCCAAACTGCGGCGGAAGGGGAAGGTGTGGCTGGAGAGGGGGAGGGAGGGGAGCTGGCTTCGTTTTGCTCGTAGATGGTTTGTCTCAAGACGGGCGAGAGGGAGAGGCGTGTGGAGGTGCCCAGATTCGGGGAGGAGTCTTGGGGTTCCAGGAAAACTTTACGCCCTAGAAGGGGGGTTGGTGGGAGCTTGCCTTGCTCTGCCTTCAACTTCTCCACCTGTGGACCAGGATAAAGATTAGTTTATAAATCAGGGGCAGCGCCAGAAATATTCTTTTGCTGGTGCGATGGGGTTGCTTTAGTCTTCATTGAGGGTGCTCTGACTCTTAGGGTTTCCCATTAATGTGCTGGTCGTCACAGTTTAATTTCTAATGCAAAACCCCGACACAGGTACACATGAGCGCACACACGCAGTACCCTCTCCGCAACAGTTACAATGCCATTCTGTGTTAAACACAAGACGAGATATTAATGGTTATAGACTAAATTACACTGTAATAGGTTTATCAAACAGTCCTAGGTTGCCAAACATGCAGACCAACCTGGCCTCTAAATCCGACAAGCCAACACTCTCCTTTCAGTTTAAAGTCAAAGGTCAAAATACAATACATTAGGCTGCATGAAGTTGGATGTGTGCATATTTTGATATGAGCGTAATACCATATACCATATAATATTATGCAGTCAAAAATAATATGTAGGCTAAGGTGACTGTGTGTGCTTTCACAAATTGAATCACATTATTCAATAGTACCATACACATTATGACATCAGACTCACCGAATGACGATTGCTACTTGAAAACAAAATACATCCTACGGTCCTTGGTAGCTAGTTTTACTTTAGTAACTGGCCTCTGATCACGCCACATGAAAAATGCCACATGGAAAATGCCACACGAAAAATTACGTGGGCGGCTAGGCAAGCAAGAAGGCTCAGGCTTGTCAAAGATTACGCTCAACATGGCAAACTCAAAATGTTATATGTTATAAATATGACAATCAACAACGTCATCCTCATTTGCTTGAACAGCAGAGGGGATTCACTGAAAATTCTGAAGGCCCCAGCCCCGGGTATTGGAAAAAAGCTTATGGAAGCAGCGCAACTGAGGGAGGGAGTATCAATGAAATTACGTAAATAGCCTTGGGGTTGTCTTGGGGTTGCTTAGCAGTTGCTAGGCCAAATCTTGGTGTTGCTATAGCAACTCCAAGCTCACCCTGGCGCTGCCCATGTTAATAATCCTTTTTAGTAGGGACGGCAAATTAGACATCCAATCACGAAACTGTTCCGATCATTTTGCGCGAACAGTTTCACGGTGGAGTCACGTGATCGAAGTTTCAAACGTCACGGCCAAATTTTAAACATCACGAAAACACCAGTTTCCGACATTTTTGGAATAGTGATGAAAGACAGATAACTAATGTTGGAGTTTATTGGAGAGTATTTCATAAATAATAATTAGAGGAAATGTATAGAATGTTAGAGAGATAGAATATTGTGTAAATTATATAATTATATAAATAATTCACTGAATCCCATAGCATATTATTATAAAATGTAAATATTAAAAAATATTGTTTCTGAATATAAATCTTCTCTACCATACCGGTTATGTATGCCCCACACAGTGCAGCTATTATTTGCACACTCAAAAAATAAAACAAATACATTTGTAAATTGACAGCGGTTCAACACAAAATGTAGATAATACAGTATATGTTATATATGACTTAGACACACCCATAGGCGTAGATTTAGGGACGCAGGGGATATGTCCCCCTCAATATTTAGAACACATGCATTTGTCCCCCCCAATAAAAACATAATCGCCCAGTGATTTTGGTGTATGTGTGTCGAACCGCTCGACAGTGAGCTGTAATACCCAGATCTTGGCTCGGACTGTTCCGGAAAGGTGAATGTGCTCTGTGACATGTCATACTCTGTGACTTCTATGTGCACTGATGAGAAATACCACTTGCAACCATGGCCTGCTACAAGCTCTGCCACCTGCACGCAAGGGGACGGGGGGACGCTTGACGCTGGCAAGGTGCCACTAGACCCAACTGACCAGTTCAGTGATTTCGATTTGTCATGGCTTGTGTGTAAATCTAAACTTTGGAGCCTAAAGTTTTTGTTTTCCAGAATTATTTAGAGGCTTTAACAAGGTATCATGTTCAATGTTCAAATGAAACCTATGCCAGTGGACACACACTTGGTGAAATGGTTAAGGTGATTGACCAAGAACTACCAGGGCTTATCTTGTAGGATCAAGTCCTGCTGTCACCAGAGATCATGGGGAAGTTCGTCAATTGACTACTTGCACTCAGCCTAAGACTTAATGCTAGGATTTTATTGTGCAGTATAAATATGTTTGTATATGGGTTCCAGTAGGTTTGGTCATAGTTTATTACCGTAAAACTTCAAATAAAAGCCAAGGCTTTTATTTGCTTAAATGCCCCTGCCTATATTTGGGACAGGCCTTTAATTAATTAATTACTAGAAAATGACTATCAAATTGATTATTGAATGAAAATGTTTTTGCAGCAGCACGAAAACACCATACTGCTCTGACTGAGGCTCTCCAGTTAGACAGACTGTGAAGTCGACTAGTGTTAGAGAAAAAATAAATAAATTAGTGTTTTCACATCTGTAAACACACTCTTGTGAGTCTACTAACAACATTTATGGCCGTGACCTCCTGCCCTGCTAAGGATCTAGTATTTAAAGGTTTCTTGTATTTCAGTTGAGATTTGACACTTGTTTGTGAGAAGCTTGATAGATGTGCTGTCAGAGAGAGGAAAGGGAGAGCAAGCAGAGATATTTTCTGTTATCTTAACATTGTTGTAAAACACACCCATACACACACTCAAACCTATATAAACCAAGGTATGGAGGAAGGTCCTTGTTCTTCTATGCTTATTGCTGTATGGACCCAAAATGCATTTTGATTAAAGGAAACTGCTGATCCACAATCTTGGTTCATTAGAATTGGAACTTATCTAACAACTAGCTTCATTGTTTATCATAGAATTTCGTTAGCATAGATGCTAACATATAATCAGAGGCACAATATGGACTACTGGTAAACATAGCATAGCATCGATGCTAACATACTTAGCCTTCATAAGCTTATCAAACGAACTAGCAACTTGTATTTCCATCATAAAGGCTTCATAACAGGATAAATATAAAGGGGGGGCAAATAAGGGCCAATAATTTACAGTTCAAAGTTGCTATCGAACTAGAGAACAAGCATGGATTTCACATGACAATATTCACAAGTTGGATTAATTTTTATGAAAAAATGTTTTGGTTCTTTTGATTGGTGGACCCTTACGGACTAAAGGAATATAAATAATCGAGGAATGGACACATATTCTGATTATATGACTGCTTCAAAGGTAGGGAGTCACAATTTTGTTTTAGTCTCCCCTGTTTACCATGATCTGTTTACCATGCTGGTAATTCTGAATACTTTGGTGCTCATGGTTTCCGTAAAATGAACTGATGACGATTGAATTGTGGAGACTCTAACGATGTGTAGCATAACATAACATATATACATATATATTTCTATGTGCGATCTAAGCAGCATTATAAAAACCAGACTTGGCGTCTAATTGAGATCAACGATTATTTGTATTAAGTGAAAATGTATGAACTAATGTAAGAATCTTAAAAGCTGAGGCCGTCAGGTCAGTTTCTCTCATTGCATTGAAACATAGGCGCAAGAGTCTCAGCACAGCTAAAAAACTGAAAAGATATCTGAAAAGACAAATGAGGGACCTACATATGGAGCAGGCATGGACAGCTAGGCTGTAAACAGGAATGGGTAACTAGGCAGTGTTATGAAGTGCGGACATGCAACACACTAGGGTGGCAGTTCTACTGGTGGCTGTGTGTGTGTACTGTATATCTTACCTAAATTCGTTTTTTCTTGTACTCTTGTATCAAAAATCTCCACTTTAGTAGCACTTAGGCCTACATACACCAAACCTTCCAGATTTATTCCTATCTGTGTGTGTGAGAACTAAACTATAAATTGATACAGTAATCAAAGATATATTTATAAAAAATGAAATTAAAAATACACTTTTACACAAGCTGCATCTATCAATTGCCCCATCAACCATCAATCCATTTGGAATTCTCTGTGCATCACATAACCATTCTATTTTCTCAAAACACGTTACCGAGGTGAGTCGCCGTAGTGAGCTGAAGCGCTCCTCCCATGTTGCAGCAGCCTTGCGGAATGCCTCGTGCCGACGAATAAGCTGCTCCACCTCGTCCACGCTCCCCCCCAACTCGTTACTGTTGATAAAGGGCTCCTGTGCTGTTAACCAGGCCTCAGCTACTACTGCCTCCTGAGCAAACTGGTGAACTTCCAGTACTAAATGAGAGAGGAAGAGATGAGAGAAAAGAAGGAGTGGGAGATTAGTAAATATAAGAACTTGAAAATGCTGTAGAGCCTTGGACTCCAGTCAGGCTCCAGAATACAATTAACATAAATAAGTATTCCTGTGTGTACCTCTATGAAATACCTAAACTATATGGCCAAAAGTATGTTGTCACCTGACCATCACACCTATATGAGCTTGTTGGACATCCCATTCCAAAATCCTGGGCATTAAAATGAAGTTGTCTGCCCCATTCCGGCTATAACAGCCTCCAATCTTCTCTTTAACAAGATGTTGGTGTGTGTCTTTAAGAATTTGTGCCTATTTCAGGATTGGACCCACATGCAAGGAGATGAAACAGACAGTAGGCTTGCCTTGCTTGAAGTAAAATATACTTCACTAAAAGCGGAAATCGTGGTCAATATACAGACGATGGTCATAGCGAGATTTCAAAAACACAGTCAACAGTACAATAGGGCTAGGTGAAGACAAAAAGATGAACGAGGCAAGAGGTCAAAAACAACAATGGTAAGCACTGAAAAAAAAAGCAGGGAAAAAATGCCAAGAAAGAGAACGAGCACAGAACAATGGTAAACACAGGGTTTAAATACAGGTGAACATAATCGGGTAATCATGTTAACTCTTTATTTCCTGCAGACTAGGCACCATTGGTGTATTACTGCCTCTCACTGTTAGTTTGGTGTATTGCAAACGTCTCATTGTCACGGCTCCACCAGGGTCTGTCTAGTTCGCTCTCTCTCGCTCTCTTTCCCTCCCTCCCAGGACTGCCGCTCTGCCTTCCTGACCCTCCGCTGCCCATTCCTCAACTGTACCATTGCCTGGTCTACTGCCTGCCCGGTTCTTATAGTTCTGCTGCTTGCTCCTTACATTACCGTCGCCCCGCTGCTTAGCCTACCCGTTTATGACCCCTGCCTGGCCCCGGACGTTCCCCTGTTCCTCCTCTAGCCTGTACTGCAATAAACTCCTGTTTATTCTATTTCTGTCCGTGTCTACGTCTGAGTTTCCCTGCCCGGCCCTGACACTCCACTTTAAGTCTGTTTTGAATACATATGTCAATACTGCATTTACATTTTTTTATTATGTTCCTAAGGTCCAAGCAAATTCTTCATGTTCAATACTGTCACTCGTGAATCTAGGATTTTACTCCAAAGAATTGATATTTGTTCTTTACATTTTGTGCAGCAGGTCATTTGGACATGCTGTACAGTCTCATTATGACCACAGTCACATTTTCCATCGGGATGTTTCCCAATGCGAGCCAGGTTCCATGCTAATCCACAATGACCTAGTCTTGTCATTATTACTTCCTGTTGTCCATTTCCCCCCAGATATGTGCTAATTCTCTCACTTACTTTGTTTTGCTATTGAAATAAATGTCTACCCCTATTTTCCTTATCCCACTCTTACTACCACCTGATTGCTATATGTTGTTTTATGGAATTCCTCCATTCAGACCAACCTAATGAGGTATCAAGATCTATTCTCCCTTTATAAAGACTGATTTGCTGCTGCTGTCTGCAATTTCATTTCCATTGCCGGCACCCACATGAAACATATCCTGATCCTCAATCCATTCTAATTGCTAAAACTTCTGCCGTAAACACAGACAATTCCCGAACCTACGACCTTCCGGCTGGGAGTCCAACACCTAGACCGCTAGATTATCCTGACCCTAAATATTTCTTTACCTGACTTATTACAATTAGGTAATTTAGCAGACGCTTTTATCCAAAGCGTCTGCTAAATTACCTAATTGCTAAATTACTTAAATGACCAAAAATTACATGCTGCTATTACGAGCATCCATGATATCCGTCTACTTTGTATTATCTGGTAATTTGGAATGTACATATCAAATCCTGACCGTTTATTGCCGTGAAAATGGGTAAATATTTACCCCATGCAGTGTCAAGCCTTCCCTTCACAATGTAATTTGGCTTCTAACCCTCTCTCATTATCTGCCTAACTTCAAAGTCAACCTGGTAATACAAAGTCTGGGCTGGATTCAACTGGATGCTGGATCAGCACCTGGATTAGTGATACATTCAGCCAAAGTACCAAAGTACACCCAAGTCTCATTATAGTCCAATCCTCAAAATAACAGCCCAAATACCAGCAAAGTGCTTAACTAAAGAGCTGGTCTAAAATGTAAAATAAGTGATTGAGATAGAAAATAAAACAACGTGCTGTTCTGCTGAGCCAGGATAAACAGTGGCGATTGGTTTCACACCATTGCACACCATTGCATTTAGCACTAATGTGTAATGTAAATGTAAATGTAAAATATCACTAAAAACAGAATTAAAACTTGACAGACAATGCAAGCTACACAAACTAGTCATGTCTGTTATCGCATGTATACACTCATGGCCGTTTTCAAATGTTTCATTGACCAAAACAAATAACATAATAATAATAATTAACAACATATAATTATGAATATATAACAAATAATAAAAGTATAAAATACCGGTAATATAATGACAATTAGTGAAGCCTACTCCCAAAACTGCAATTGATAAATTATATAATTATTAAAGTAACACAGAACTCGTCAGTAAGTCAGTCAGTCAAAGGACAACTGTATGACTTGCAGTCGTGTGTGCGGGAAATGGAAACCACCAAAGATATGTGTGGACTGCAAGAGCTGACAGCTGCAGCGCAGCGCTTCGCAATCTTTTACTTTTACAACATTAGCAGACACTTTTATCCAAACTGACTTACAATTAGTACATTTGTCAATAGTTGAAAGGTCATATACCAGTCAACGTAAGCAAACAACATTCTGTTAGAATAATGACAGTAATATATCATCAGGGCTATTACCAACATGTCATTCAATCCTCAAAAAAATTGCCAACAGCTTCAATACCAGTAAAGTTTTCTAAGAGCTGATCTGAAAGCAGGATAGAGGATAAAGGATCATCATAGAGAACTTCAGTTAGTGGGATCAGCATTACAATTCATTACAATGGTGTTCAATGGGTTCAAGGTCAGGGCTCTGTGCAGGCCACTCGAGTTCCACCACACCAAACTTGTCAAACCATGTCTTTATGGACTTTACTTTGTGTACAGGGGAACAGTCATGCTGGTACAGGAAAGGGCCTTCCCCATACTGTTTTATGCTTCCACAAAGTTAGAAGCATACAATTGTCTAAAATGTCTTTGTAAAATTATGAAATTATGAGCACTGAAAGCACTTTTTAGTGCTTTCGGTGCTATATTTCGGTATCTGAAGTGTCTACCAACCCACAAAATCTGAAATAAGCCATTTCAGTCAGTTTCTTTTTGGCAGCCTATGTCTGTAAACGTGTTTCAGCAAGCCGTTCAGATTTCTGTGACTTGTGATGTCACATTGCACAATGTTACCTCCCCTGCCTGTGAATGTCTCCCCCCCACTGCTTGAGAACCACTTTCACACATGAGCCATTGTTGTTATCGCAAGCATTGTATCCGCTAGCTGAATCGAGTTATCACCATGAACCGAGGTAAACACTACTATGCACAAAGCAGCAGCATCTTTAAATCGACCCACAGCTTCAGAGGACAGAAGAGCTGAGTGGATTATTTAAATTTTTGACAGCAAAGTCCCAGCTACAACACTGGACTCTCTGTGAAATTGTGAATGAAAGAGGTATCAGTCCAAATTTTATGTGGCAGACGAGGGAAAGTACCATAATTTATGTTCAATTGGTTTGTTACGAGCAGAATACGTATTTTAACAGGCTGTCTGTGTGGCTTCACACAGCCCACCATGGCGCGCTGTAGCTGGCCTAACCCTCCAGGGGTTCCACCTTAAAAACATTGTTCATGAACCGGTTAGAACAAAATGTAATACAGGCTATTAACGTTCCATGTAGGGCTGTGTGATATGATGGACGGTAGGCTATAAAATTTTGAATGATGATGCCGTGAGGTCTGTGGCTGGGTAGGAATTTAAATCCTTTCTGTACCCGCGGGTGAACCGCTAAATTTAATGTAGGCTAAAAACATCAACATTGTCATTTACAGGTGCCGGGCAATCGGGAATTTGTAGTACTGCTCTGTTGTCGGCTGCACACAGTACGGCACAATACTGTTAACACCATGTTTGTTAGTTGAATGTAAAAATGTGAGAGTAAAAAGAGAGAATGGGTCAGAACAGAGTGGGTGACCTGACTCAAAGCACTTTGGGCTCAAAAGGAGTGGGGGGCTTAAAGAAAAAGGTGCTCAAACAGGCAAATTCAGAGAGAGGGGGAAAAGACGTGCAGTATGAGAAAATAAATAAATAGAAATTATGTATTTTTTTGAACATTGAAGCATGTAAATCTATTCTAGTAGACCCCAAAAATATAATTATGAACAGTGAAAATGAGCATATGTACCCTTTAACATTACCCTTCACTGGAACTATGGGGCCTAGCCCAAACTATTAAATTAACTACAAATAAACCAAGGTAAGTGTTAGGAAAATATGGTTTTAATACTGAATGTTCATATAATGTGCCCCTAAGCCTTTGTGTGTTGCACCAAGGACA
>JAODLI010002011.1:0-10829 GCA_027575585.1 Percopsis omiscomaycus
AAAATATATATATAAAACCTCTGCATCAGAAATAAACATTAAAATATGTGCTGTTCAGATCTTATCTGTAGAAGTTATCTACAAGTATACACAGAAATATGTGTGTAAGCATAAATAGATACTGTTCAATTACAATCAGGTCATTTAGCGGATGCTGTTATCCAAAGCGACTTACACTTAGTACAATTACAAGGAGCTGGTAGGGGTTTGCCATTTTGCACACGGATGCTTACAGGCCAAATCTGGGGCTCGAAACCCCGACCTTCCATCTCACCCTGACCACTTGCCTACCCTTCCCCCATTGTACCAATTAATATGCATAATAACTGCATAAACATTCTGGCCATAATTCTGCTCATCTCAGGAAAGCTGCTATACAAGTACATTTCACTGTGGGAATCAATCAGCCTCCACCATTAAATACCACTCATATAATATAATTAATTAGACCCACAATATAGGCCTATTTCTTTTGTTTTTTATATGATTGCCATTAAATTGGATCTATTTATAGTGTAATGATATACAAGTATGCCACCTTGAGGTTTAATAAAAGCAGACACAGGCACAGTAAGGCTCTTTTCCACAGCTGTTATTCTCTGATATACACAAAAATATGTTGTCTCCTAGCTCAGAGCAGTCTATGCCCCGCTTCTCTGTATATCCTCTCTATTGGCCTATAAACCTGCATGAGAGGAGCATCGCTCTGCCCCTTAATGTTATTGTCAGGGCAGCTAATCTGGAGAGCTCCTCCCCCCTC
Organism: Percopsis omiscomaycus; assembly: GCA_027575585.1. NCBI lineage: Eukaryota > Metazoa > Chordata > Actinopteri > Percopsiformes > Percopsidae > Percopsis > Percopsis omiscomaycus. The sequence goes on from JAODLI010002011.1 coordinate 761, forward strand.
CGACAGTGCACTGACATTTGCCTCATAAATCTTGAATTCGGAGCAGGTCTGGCTTGGCGGTGCAGTTCTCCGCCACGCCGCTTTCAGGCTCCAAAGTCGGGTAGTTAATTTTGAGCGTGACAGCAGACTGGCTACAAAGCACCCTCACCAAACACACACAAACACACAAATACACTCCCTATAGCTCTCGCCACGGCACATTTCCATGGCGCGCTGTGCGTTGGAGAGCACAGCCTTGATTTCCCCCGAGGGCCAAGCAGGCCGGCTCAGCGCAGTAGCAACCCAGCTATTTTCTAACATTCTTGATCCTTACTGCATCTACACCTCCGCTCTGCCAGCCGGTCTTATTACCTTTCTATAGTTCTCCACCGTAATTACTTTGCATCAAACACAGTCCAAAACCGCATTATGCTATCATATTGACTCCCATCGGGCACTTAACATGGATAATATTAGCTAATTATTGAATGTACCGAGTTGTGGAGTTGTAAATTACCCTGTGTGGAGGTGGGGGTCTATATGGGGTCGAAATGGGGTCGATACTTAAATTGTTTTAGCGTAACGAAAGCTAGACTGAAAATAGATTGATGCCATTTTGATTGCAATAGAACAAAGCTTAGAGGTAGAGTTTTATCAAAATGCAAACACAGTCTCCCCCATTATTCCTGGAGGATTAAAGCTATTGTAAGTTAAAAAATAAAAATTTTAATTTTAAACTTCCGCAGATAATTTTCTTGGGTATAACTCATTGCTGACACGAGTTGTGACTGACATGCTTCCATGGGTCAGTGTAGCAAGGATGGAGAGCAGTCAGAGGTGGCTATTGGTCTGATCTCACAAGACCTCAGGCGAGACAAAAGGCTCGAATCTTGAGTTTGTGCTTCTGTCTCAGCCTCTCACTAAAACAGAGCAAGAGAAACAGAGATGCACCATAGCTAAATAGAGGTTTTGTCTAGAGTCACTAAGCACATACTGAATTGGATTTTGCTCAGGTGAACCCATTCACAAAGTGTAGAACAAAAGGTATCACAAAGAACTTATCCGTATCTTCTGACCGTCCATGATTAGCAATCAGCATTCAGTACTCAGCAATCAGCAATCAGCATTCAGTACTCAGCACAATACTCAGCACAGTACTCAGCATGCCTACTTTGACGGCAAAAATGGGACCAGGTGTTTCTATTGTTACACAGCTGTTAATTTTAGATACAGGTGATGGCAGTGAAGGAGTTGGGTTTTACAGAGTTATTTGGCTTACCAGCTCCCTGTTGTTCAGAATATTCCCAAGAATGAGGAGCCAAGACAACAGATGGAATTTTATGCTCCAACAAACCCGAGAAACCCTCTTAACAAGTCCGCAGGCAGCCATGCTAAGCTAGCCGATAGATGCTACACAGGAGAGCAGTGAAGTGATTATATTAAGTCCCCTAATAATGACAATATGTTGAATTTGTGCCTCTTGAATTTTTTGTGAATAATTACCAGGCAGTTATTGCGATGGGCAGTTATTACACAATGACCTGACAAAATTGTCATTGAACTCAAGTGGCTGTTTTGTATTGGTTTGCTACTGCTCCTATGGATTTGTCATCTTTTGGCTGGTCTTCTATAATTGGTCCATTTGTAAATGGCACAGCGACATGTGTGTTTATCTATGCAGAAATAAATTAGTCTGGCACTGAACCGCTTCTTTGGAGATGTTTGTGTTTAATTGGGTTTTTAATGAGAACCCCCCACACTCCCAAAAAATAATTGGAAAGCAGGTTTGTATAAAAGAAAAGTAATGAGAAAGTAATGAGAAAAGTAATTTTTATTATTTTTTCCCTCTTATCAGATTTAAACAAACAAAACCATGAAAACAGCCATACCATCAACAATAATACCTTTTTGATCAGTGTTGGTCTTTGAAATTGGTGTTTTCAAAGCAACCAATCACATTTAATTCAGCTATCAGAGAGAGTGGCTGGAATTCCACAGAGAAATTTGACAGTGGATTTTTCTAATTGACAATTTAAATGTCTTTAGCCATCCATAGCTGTGAGAGAGAACAGCCCACCTCCCCAGCACCATTCCGCAGAGACACATGCACACACACATTCACTGACAATATTAAACCCAAGCCTCCTACACTTCCCCACTAATTTCCAATTCAAATGGGCCCCCTAGTCTGATGATCACACAAGGTTTCAACCTTGAATTAATGTCAAATTCAATCTAAATACATTTTTAAGCAGCCTTAATCAAATCATTTCAACCTGCGAAGGAGCAACCACTATGAATGTGATTACAGTCATTTGGTCTTTTACCTCACGAATGCCGAGCTTTGAGGCTGTTTTCCTCCCCCAAGCTTCTTGATTGTAAAAACAGATGTATAAGGGTTGTTTCTCTAATAATATTGACACAACATGTACACAACACCTGCGTGGTAGTAAGATACGTCTAGTTAATTTTTACAGGTATTGGTGTGCGGCCTTGCTCATGACCTTGGACCGAATTGTTTGACCACAGTCTGATGATGGCAGCACTTGTATAATAAACTCTGAACCTGTCTTCCGCTTTCACCCTTAGGACCCAGTACCACCTGTACGGAGGATTCCTGCTATAATCAGGGGGTGTGTCTCCAACAATGGGAGGGCTTCACCTGCGACTGCACCATGACGTCCTATGGAGGCTCTTTTTGCAGCGACCGTAAGTGCCCGTGTTTCTACTTTTACAAGCCCTCGCTGCCTGGCTGTGAGCACTCTGTGTGTGAGTGAACGTCTGGAGACTTTGAATTGAGACGTGTAGCTCGACAGGCTCCACCCGGGGGGAGTACAGTTATGGAATTACCAATGGAATTTCCTGGAATGGAATGCTTCATTCATTTCAAACGGCGTTAAGAAATGTCTGTTAACGGGGGGGGGGGGGGGTTGCACAGTCTCATTAAGCCAGCTCTTAAAATCCCCTATCAGCAGGCCTCACAGTTTTGGCCACACGGATTCCTACATAATTTTGCACTACTCATGATTTGTAGTAGCAGCTCGGCTTGTGCCATTTCACCAAGTACCATTTCACCATGGGATTGGCTCTACAGCCCCCGAGGTGGAGGGTGGAACACACTGTAGGGAGAAGTGTTGATCTAGCGTAGTGCCTGGGCCATGTGGCCACCCAGTGGCAGGGCTGGCTCGGAGGTGAAGAAGGCCATTAGGGAGTTGTGTTGTGTTGGGCGGAAATCAGATACATCGCAGAGTTGTTGTTTTATTCATTTTTACTGTAGGTCATTGGCTATTGTTCATTGTCTATTGGACTAGGCATGTAGGCTGATATTTTGGGAAGCAATATAAATGCTTTGTGTTTGCAGGTGCAAGCCAGATGGGTCTGGCGTGACTTTGACAATTACCACAGCTCCAATGTTTTAAATAACCCAATGACAAAATGAGAGCTGCTCATCAGGGCACTGCTACGTAATTGGCACATAGTGATTTGGTTTGTAATGGACCTACGCTTGGCAACATAGAGCTTGTGTAACATTAGCATTCATCAGCCCGAGTCCGAGCTAGCCTTAAACGGGGGCAAAGGGAGGGCGACAGGCTAATAGACTTGTTTGCATAAGTCTTTGTTTGCTTGTTAAGTGGTGGACACAGAGTTAAAGGGGCAGTCGGAGATTATCTTTGCACCCGTTGGAGGAACAATGCTGTTTTGGTTTCAAACACATGAGCAGCCCCTCTTGCACCTGGAAACAAGAGACTGTGAGCAACCTCTCCCTCACCTGAAAACTCAGCGTGTGAATGTGGCTCCCCCACCAGAGGATCTGCTCACCCACAGCTCTCTCCTCCGCCCTCCCCTCCGCCCTCCCTGAAATTCCCTTTTTCCCTTCAAGTTTTCCCCCCTTCTGAACTGCCCTCTTCGGCTGTTGAGTTTATCTCTGATTTGTTGGTATTGCTGCTGTAGTAGCTAATGCTGTTGTCGTGGTGGTGTTGTACTACAGCATTAGAATATGAGCGTGCTTGACAGAAAAGGCTGAGTAGGAAGGCCCTACTTTGGCTCCAGGAACGACTCGGCCCACTAGAGTCCGATAACAACTGCTTTGGCGTGACAGCCTGCACTGAGATAAACGGAGTGATTGCTCGCTCTTCGAGAGAGCAGAGGGGCGATGATGATGAGGGGGAGGGAGTAGAGAGGGTTGCTGATTTCGGCAGTCAAGCCTTGCCGCCTGTGGGGGGGTATTAGCGGGTTTAATATGCTGATTTCGGAAAGATGGCAGATAGGATAAGTGCGTGGCACTGCACCAGCAGGCGATCGCCTCATGCTTGCTGGGGATAAACTCAGAAAGGGTGTGTGTGTGTGTGTGTGCGCGTGTGTGTGTGTGTGTCCGTGCGTGGAGTGGAGGGAAGGATGCCACCAGCAGCCCTTGCGGACTGTTCACATTTTGCAAACAAGCAATATTTCACAAAGATAAACACCAAGTTCTGCTAATATCCATATCAGATTAGAAACAACCTTTTTTAAACCCAAGCCCTGGGAATATTGACATTGGACTTAGCGTGTTTGTATAAATAAAATCTCGGAGCGACGGCCAACCAGTAGCGAAGGACTTGGCCCAAGATTTGCGAGCGGTGCCAGTGACTGACAGCTTAATAAGACGCCTCCTTCTATCAATGTAGAGCACATGTCTATTCAGCCATCCCAGCATCACTCAAGCTGCTCCGAAACTCTATTATTGCTGAAGGGTTCTGAGTGTGTATGTTTGGAGTGGTCTCACCATATCATACAGATAAATCTACAGAATAACAATATAGTTATCAAATCACAATCTCTCTCTCTCTTTGGTTTGAAGTCAACAAACAGTTGGATGGCTGCTGGCTGGTCCATTCCCGCTATTCTAAGTACGCATGCGACTTTGACACTGCTTTCTCTGTATGGGGTTGAGCAAACAAAATGTATCAATATTCATGTAATATATTCAAAAATAACAATTCTTCTGACAGTGTTTTGAAAGCTGAATTTATTTTTGAAGTTGAAGTGGCAATTGTGCTTCAAAGTTTTGAAGTTTGTAATCTTTTTGGACATGATGAATGCGCAACCCCTTGCCATGAAAATGCTTTCTAACTGTGCATGCTTTGCTTTGGATTCTGTGCAATTGCAATGTGCCATTTCCTCCCCTACAGTTGCTCCACATCTTGAGACCTTCCCTTCTGTCTTTATTTTCACTTGACTCTCCAGCGAGTCGATCTTCAGGCTTGTTTCCTTCTCTGCCTTTGCCTCCATGAACCTGTTTTCTTACAAAGAGCTTTGCCTCTGTGATGCCTGGGCCCTACTTGGGCCCTTGCACACTATCGCTATGACAACCGAACGTTCAAAGAACAAGGCTGCTCTGATGACTAAGGTAGGACACAGCGCGTTCTCTTACAAGGCTCGTACGCCTTATTTGTTTATGAATGAACCATTCGGTGCTCAGAGGCCCTGCCCTCAAAGCCTGTCTTCTTTTGTCTCCTTCCAGGGCAAGTGTTTCTTGTACCCTTTATTTGTGGGTTTATTTGGTGCAAAATACCTTTTTTGTTTTCTGGTTCTCAAGAGTCTCATTCCAGTTTTCACTTTCTGCAGTGTGTGTGCTTGTACACTTAAATGTGACCCTCCTACTTCAGTCCCTCTGTGTGTAAATGTGTTTCGTTTGTGTCAACGTGCGTGTCTGTGCCAAGTAGGCTTTTGGCTGCCGGCGTGCGAGGCTTGTGATTCATCGATACTGTCTTTGAGGATGCGGTAGCGCTGGCACACTTTCCAAGCAGGTGTGCAGGTGGCATCTGTTTAGTTCTATGGTCTCATCTCTTTTGAGAGCACATGGACGTGTGTCATCAAAGGATATACACTAAGACAGATAACATGGAAGGTATCTCTGACTCAGTCCCACACAAGAGGAATTATCATACACCCCTTAACACACACATGTATGCACACACCGCAGTGTCCGAGCACATGGGCATACGTGCACACACAGGCGTGTATCTATGTACTGTATGCAAGCTTGGTCATTGAGCCGTTTAAAGCAGAACGTTAAAAAAAATTATATGAAAATCAATTTTGCTTCGCCTCAGGAAAAAAAAATGAATTTGAGCTAGATGATTTCAGTCTTTTTTTTGACTCTGGCAGGAATGCAAAATTAACATAATTATTCAGCTATCTGCTGCTTGTGATTGCTCAGGCATGCTTTGGTGGCCAGAACCATGAAGACATCTTAAATAGCTGTGTGTGTGTGTGTGTGTGTGTGTGTGTGTGTGTGTGTGTGTGTGTGTGTGTGTGTGTGTGTGTGTGTGTGTGAGTGAGAGTGCATCAGTCTGTCTAAAGCCTGTCTTGCTAGTTCTCACAATTCTGTCACCACTGCCTTGAGAGATAAGGTTGAAACACTTGAAAGAGGTCAAACACATGCGTGCGCACAAACACACCCAAATTATACGCACAGCAAGAACAACAACGCCAAATATATCACAAAAAAGTCCAGATAAACAACTAAAAGGGCGGGATGCAACAGACATTTGCATGTCTGATTGTGGGAGTTTTACACGAACATGTGCGGGCGCACACGCAACCACGAGCAACCACGTCCTTGGAATGTCCTCATTATTACAATCAGCGTCACCCAAGCGGCGTGGTAAACACACACTTAAGTGAAAAACTGGCTCTAATGCCGGCATGTGTCCAAACTCATTCTAAGGCGGGTCCCTTTGAAGATTCACACATCCCCGTTCCTCCAGGGGGGACATAATAGAATGTGACACAGTGAGGCGCCAGCAATCTAAATGGGGTGTCCCCGGGTTATCTGCTTCAGTTGGCACTGTCGACAAGGCACGCGGTCTCAAGGCCACGCTTGTTGATGCCGACTTTTTCAGGCCACCCGTCAAAATACCCTCCCCGCTCTTTTTCAAATCCACGTTTAGGTGAGGGTTTCTTTATTGTATATAGCAACAATTGTTTTAGCCTTGCCTCATCAAATGTTTGTGAGTGGTGGATTTATACATGCAGTTTTCATCACCATCAAAAAGGTATAAGATTCTATTTTGTTTTGACATTAAATTGTGCATTTTCCATATTGTAATTTCTCCAGTCATAAATCTTAGAAAGTATTCAGTAAAAACATATGCTATTTTCTCCCCACCTTCTAATCATGACTTCACAGCTCTTTAGACGCTCAACCTGAGTCACTGCTGCTGATGTGTGATTCTCAATCCGACATGACAGGAGAAAAGGAATGAGGCGCTGACTGTCAGAGAGCATGCATTGTTGTTGATCACCGTAGCCCTGGGGCAGCCCCGCGATATCACACAAAACCTGAAACAAGAAAAGATGTTTATTTTCTTCGAGGTAATCCTGGCTGGGTTGGCGGGGGTGCGTTAGCATGCATATTTATGCGCGACGCAATCCAAGGTTCCCGGGTCCCCCGGAGATGCTCCAATTTTGCCGGGTGCCGTCGTTTAGCTCTCCTGCGCTGACCTCGCCTGGCGGGCCTGTACGAGTGCAGGCAGGCCCCGTCATTCATTCTGCGGGGGATTGGACAGACACAGAAACAACCACTGCTCAATCTTGGGGAATGTTTGAGCCTGTGCAATGTGCGGAAATGTTGCCACAGTATAGTGTGTTTGTGTTTGTATAAAAAAAAAAATGAGAAAATTGCTGGTGCACAGGCATCAGGGAGCATTTGTTATTCAGCTGCGGTCGGCGGTGATTGACTGGTCCATTTGTCTCTGCGTAGCGTATAAGTGGGCCACTTGGTATTCTGCCTTATCCATCTGGAACCGACTCAGGGAGAGATGCTGTGGAACTGCATGCGGCACAAGGCCTTTGTTTTTTTTCTTCCCATACGTGTTCTCCTCTGCGCTTTGTTTGTCTGAGAGAGCAGGCAGAGGAGGGAAGCATAGGAGAGAGATATGGGTGTGTGTCTGTGTAGTCCTTTGTGTAATGCGCATTCATCGGGCGTTAGTATAACACGTGTGCGCATATAATGAAGCCAGCTGCCTGTGCACGCCGCTGTCAGGCATACTAAGCGAGGCCGGAGTTCTTTCCTCGTCGCAGCACTGCCAATTTCGAACAGTCCTCTCCTTTTTCCCCCCCTCCCCATTCCCAAACCTCCTTTCAGATGCTTCTCCCCTCTTGCCTTCTCTCATTCTTTCCGCCTTTTCTTTCAATTATATTTCTTGTAGTCCTCAATCATCCCCCCTCTCTCTTTAAGTCACTTTTGTTCAGCTAGACTTGTAATGGCCACGATAATAAGCAAACTGTTTCAATGATTCCCTAGTACAAGCGGCGCGCTCTAAGTGCTGCACACTTTGCCCCTCGCCAGCCTCGGTCTCCAGGCTCAAAAGGTTACATCGTTTTCACATGAAGAGAGTTCCAGAACAGCCTAGTGAATCCAGGACAAGTTTTCGCAGGGTCTGGTGAAATGAAGTGGGCGGATGCTCGACATCGGAACGCGCTTGTCGTTTTAATGTAGGTGAAAGCAACCTCGACACGGACTCCAGGCTACTCAGCATGCTGCGGACCCCAGAGAGACTTGCGAGGGGTGGAGAGATCCACACAGTGCAACTCGGGCCGATCGACCAAGCAGAGGCACGCTAACGCTCCGTGGCAACCAACCCCCAGAATACGTGCTCTCCCCCATGTGAACCTCTGATCCGATGAAAAGAAGTCAACCGTCTTTACCCAAGAGACTGTCCAGGAAGCAAAAACATTGCACACGCTCTCTCTTTATCTCTCTCTCTCTCTCCCTCTCCACAAGATCTCTCCTTCTCATTGTCATCCCCTCACAACACCCACCTCCTCTCTGCGGCTCTGCTTTGTTCCTTAGCGTCCAGCCGGGGCAAATAACCGCCTCCTCATTAAGATGGAGACACCATGTGAATCCTGCGTATTAACTCAGCTGTTGCTTCTACGTGCCACTTAATAACTTCACCCTCAGACTCACAAGCACTCCCCGGACACCCCCACAAAGCGGCTTTAGGAATATCTCCCTATTTGCAGGCCCTGAGAGGATGAAAAGGAGAGGTAGAAGGCGAGAGTGAAGGTGAAAATAGTGTTTGGCTATCCCAAGGCAATTTTGGCTCTGCCAAAAGAGGGGAAATCTAAGCCCGTTAGGGCTTTTGAGGTTGCCCTGTCAGGGACTTGAAGCAGTTTGATAGAAGGTTGGCTGGGACGTACAGTGCTATGTTGATGTGTGGAAGTAATCGAAGAGAGAGAGGTTATCTTACTGTAGTAGTTGGCAGCCAGAAATATTCCTCTGAATTGCAGGGTCCATCCAATCAGTGCTGCTCTTTCTCAAGACATTACAGTTCACTGTGGGGAAATGTTAAAATGTTCTAACCGTTTAGAGATATCTTGCTCGATTGGATTTCACAATTTTCATTTGCTTTTATATGTCTCCCTAGTGTGTGCAGTACCTTCTGTTGACATAATATGAAGCCTCTGGCTCTGCCATTCTTAACTTTAGTACTGTTAGTTTGACATTTTTAACAACCCTGCGCCGTCAAAGCTCTGCGCTGTTCAGGTTTCAATTAAAGTCCAGAATAGCTTGTTTCGTTTCCTCTCAGTGTATCTGCCAGATGGCTTATGCATGTAGCTTTAACATGCAAACCAGGCAGTTGTCTCTGTATTTAAAGGCAAGTAGGCTGTATGAGTGTTTGCTTTGTGTCTACCGTGCAAGCTCTTGCTTGGTCAATAAAATGTCGTTAAAAAGATCTTTAATCTTTCAAATTAATTTTTTTTTATTTTAATGTAACAAGCCATTGTCCGAAAAAGCTGTATGCGTGGTGGTCATGGGGTGGGGGATTATTTGAAAAAACAAATAGGAGGTAGCTATGGAACCAATTATTTCTTGTAGGTACTTGATTTGCATGTTATAGTCAATTCCTTTTGTTTTGGTAAATAGCAGCATCACACTTCTGACTATCTGTCAATATTGTGGACATGATTGAATTTTTGCAGTGCAGCTACATATACAAAGAGATAGAAAAACAGTAGATGACATTTTGCTGTGCCTGATGTGTGTGTGTGTGTGTGTGTGTGTGTGTGTGTGTGTGTGTGTGTGTGTCTGAAGCCACACTAA
>JAODLI010002012.1:0-10827 GCA_027575585.1 Percopsis omiscomaycus
TTGTCTCTCACTCTCCTAGTCTCTCTCTCTCTCTCTCTCTCTGTTTGCCTCTCTCTCTCCGTTTGTCTCTCTCTCTCTCTCTCTCTCTCTCTCTCTCTCTCTCTGTTTGCCTCTCTCTCTCTTTCTCCCTCTCTCTCTCTCTCTCTCTCTGTTTGCCCCTCTCTCTCTCTCTGTTTGCCTCTCTCTCTCCGTTTATCTCTCTCTCTCTCTCTGCCCCTCTCTCTCTCTGCCCCTCTCTCTTTCTCTCTCTCTGCCCCTCTCTCTCTCTCTCTGCCCCTCTCTCTCTCTCTCTCTCCCAGTCTGTCTCTCTCTCTCTCTCTCTCTCTCTCGGCCTCCCACCTGCTCCTCGCACGGCCGACAGCTGAACAGCATCTGTGTGTTTAGAGCGTTAGTGTGCTATATATAAGAACTGCTTCTTTTTAGCATAATGTATAGCTTAATATACAGGGTATGAACAATGATTAAAACCACTGAAAAATGTAATTAAAAAAAATAAAAATGTCTAAATCATCCCACAACGCATTGGTGAAAACTACTAGTTTCCAGGAGGAGATTTAGTGACCTTTATTTCTGCAGGAAAGGCACAAAGACCGCTGTTAGAAATGTCTCGCTTGATTCTCATTCCCCGTTCAAACTGGCCCAGGCTGAGGGTTTATTTCAGGGGTCTGTTGTTTTCTTTGTGTTTTTTGTGTTGGTTTTGTGCCACGCTATTTTATTCGTCTGTCGTACGGCGAGGGGGGCCGTACAAAGGCAAAGCAGAGACCGGACAAGACATCCGTTACGTAACCTACTGGCCTTATGTAACGCTGGCAGCAGGTCAGTGTGTTGGGCGAGTCTCATTAAGGGGACATTACTCTCTCTCTTTACCCCTGTGGCACCCTTTGGATGGATAGAATAATTGAATGACAGGTAAACCATAGCTAGAACGACAGCTATATAGCTGATAGAGGAGATAGATATAGATATATAGATAGATGGGTGATTTATGTACGGACGGAGAGATAGATGATAAAAGGCAGGGTGGGTGGCTCTGTGCCACCCCTTGCAGCGCTGGCAGCGCCCAGAGCGGTACCTCCATGACAAGAGCGCGCCACAGATGGTGGTTCATGGCTGGCCGGTGCACAGGGCCAGATGGACCCACACTTTTCTTTATCTGGGCCCTGACTGACAGAACCAGTAGGAAAGAAATGAAGAGAGTAGAGCAGGCTGGCTGGCAGACAGGCAGGCAGACAGACAGACAGACAGACAGACAGGCAGACAGGCAGACAGGCAGACAGCGAGAGACAGACAGACAGACAGACAGAGAGGCAGACAGCGAGAGACAGACAGACAGACAGACAGGCAGACAGGCAGACAGCGAGAGACAGACAGACAGACAGACAGACAGGCAGACAGCGAGAGACAGACAGACAGACAGACAGAGAGGCAGACAGCGAGAGACAGACAGACAGGCAGGCAGCGAGAGACAGACAGACAGACAGACAGACAGAGAGGCAGACAGCGAGAGACAGACAGACAGACAGACAGAGAGGCAGACAGTGAGAGACAGACAGAGAGGCAGACAGACAGACAGAGAGGCAGACAGTGAGAGACAGACAGGCAGGTGTACAAATAGACTGGACAGAAGAAAAGAAAGTATGAGAAGCCTTGCAGTGTGAAAATAGGACAATAGCGCGTGCGATGCAGTGTCTAAGGCCCCTTGTGTTCAAACTGACACAGTTCCCCACTAACCACTTTAAACTTTCTACCGGTCCACTTGCAAGACCTTCTTAACAATACACCTGGCTTAGCTAAAACCTTAATATGGCTGCCATGCATTCCGCTGCATAGTTTAATATCCAAGCCCAGGCCGGCGAAACATTGAGGGGAAAACATGACAGATTGCAGAGCCACGAATTAAGCTTCAGGGCTGAGAGAGGCCCCCTGCTTATATAAACTAGAGAGAGAGAGAGAGAGAGAGAGAAACTGCTAGCTCGCAGCTCGCTTCAAGAAAATGTGCTGAAGTGAAGTGATGTGCTTATCTGCACATCACTGTAACACGTGGGTATTTTGAGTTGCTGTCTCCTTCCCGACAGTTTGAACCAGAGGGAGGCAGTCTATTGCGCTGGGATCGAACCATCGCACCAGGCTCTACCCCCCTGCGGTTGGCTGATTAAATATTACAATTAGATCATTTGGCAGATGCTTTTATCCAAAGCGACTTACAATTACATGGTGCTATTACATGGAGCAGGTAGGAGTTAGGCATCTTGCTCAAGGCTCAAGGATGCTTACAGTTAGGCCAACTCTGGGGCTCGAACCCACGACCTTCCAGCTGGGAGTCCAACACCCAGACCACTAGACTACCCTGCCCCTAGATATGTGCATTAACAAGAAGTTGTACAGGCCTGACCTTGTGGCATTATTATATGTGAGAATTTGATGGTTTTCATCCATTCGATAACAACCCTAAGACGGGCTACCTCAAAGCAGAACAGATACTATGAAGGACATCTGTCCATCCATGCGTTGACATTCTGTGTTATACAACTGTTGAAAATAGCTCGCGGGCTGAAAGGTATACCGCTCTGTTGGTTGGAGGACAGAGGATCTATCGCTCTCTAATGGCCGTTTATAACTGACTTTGCCTTTGAGGAGTACAGAAGCTTTTTCTATTCTTAGATAAGCAATTCCCTTGCAATTATCTGTCCATCAGTGCAGCCGCCGCAGCAGTAATCTCTGTAGTATAATTACCACGAGTGCTTATTCATAGAGGGCCACGACAAGCAACTCTCTGCTGGAGGGGAATAAGGAATGATTGGATGTTAGGCTGTGGGTACTGGACCTTTAGGGCATGGCTTCCATATGTTAGCAAACAGCATTCAATTAGGTTTGTACAGTATATGTTCATATGTGGTGTCATACAATTACAATGAGGTCTTTCAGCAGACGCTTTTATCCAAAGCGACTTACAATTACATGGTGCTATTGTAACCGGTCGAGTCCCGCATCGGACTCGAACCCGGATCCCCGGCATGGGAGGCGGACGTGTTAGTAAGGGAGGCTAAAACCCAATGGGCCCTAGCGTCTGTCGCTAACACGTCTGTTAAGGTGTCGGGGAGTGACGTTAGGAGTAGGAGGGAGTAAGGCATCTTGCTCAAGGATGCTTACAGGTAGGCCAACTCTGGGGCTCAAACCCAAGACCTTATGGCTGGGAGTCCAAAGCCTAGACCACTGGACTATCCTGTCCTCTACTGGCTGGGAGTCCAACGCCGAGACCACTGGACTATCCTGCCCCATACTGTCATACTTTTAGTTGTTTTTTTCACTCCGGTGGCTTAAATAGTGCGCTACGTAATTACGTATCGTGAAAATGTTTAAAATCCTGTTAAACCTCATATCTGATGATAATGTGAATTCTTTAATCTTTAGTTGAATGCTGTACGTAGAACATTCAGAGGTTGAGCAACATTCATCTCTTTAGCAGGCAGGAAATTGGGACTGAAAAAAATAAAACAATGTAAACAGCATTTATCTTAATTTATCTTCAGACCAGATGTATTAGCCAGGCCCAGGAAGTAGTCAGCAATGACAGGTATAGAATTGAGTGGGAGACAAAAATGGTGAATGCTGGATTTTGGGAAACACGTGTAATGCATGTTCACCATTGCTCAGTAAATGCTAGCCTTAATCTGATACAACTTAAAGTAATACACACAGTAGGTTGCACTACTCAAAAGTCACAGCAAACCACACGTATCCCAGTGTATCAGCATTGTGTAACAAATGTAAGAATCAAGCTGACACCCTTACACACCAGTTCTGCCCCAGCCTCGTGTTTGACTTCTGTATTTACATTTTGACTCACCGACCCCCCTTGTGGCCATTCTGGAGTCAACGAGTGACACTGCTCTGAAGTCTGGTGACAAATGGCCGGTGTATTTGGGTATTGTGCCTTCGTTTGAGATGTGGTTGAGAGAGCTGGGCGAGATCCTCCACCTTGGAGCATCTTAAGGCCGTGGCATGCTTCCGCGTACGGTACGTGACCACTTGCCATACTCGGTTTTCATGTTGCAGTGGACGCTTTTCAGGACGCATGCGCACTATGACCTCACTTCTTCAAAAAGATGCTCTCCTTCCACCTGGTCAGCAGTTTGAAAATGTTCTTCTTCTGTCTTTCCCACTTCCCCTTACTCTGCCTACTCCCACCTGCTGGATCGGCATATTACTACATCAACGTGCAGGCAAAGTGTACGAGATGCGTGGTCACAACATTTTGGAGGAGGAGAGTGTGAAAAGACATGGGGACCAGTGTTGAGACACTTAAGGGGTCTGAGGGAGGGTGAATTTGCGGGATGAATGGTGGACAATATTAATCCTGTGACAGTGGTAGATGTATATGTTTTTATTTGTTTTATACACTTTTCTGTTTTTATAGTTTTGCTCTGTTGGTTTGTTCTTGGTTCATGCTGGAAAATGTGGTTTGTTTTCCAGCGAGTATCTCTGTTTAACTACTTCACCCATTGATGTGTATAAAATCCACCAAATAATTGTAATTGTACGTTCTTTTACGCCGCTGTTATGTTGTTATGGGCCTGTATCCAACGACAACCTGCAGTGGGGATCGAACCTGCGCACCCCTACCGACCCCTACAATTGCATGTAGGCTAGCTGGTCAGAAAAAGTTGCGTACGCAGGGAAAATCATTGGTGAAAATAATGAAACACTCTTTAACCGCAACCGCAGTGTGACAGACACAACTGTCAGGAGGGAAATGTCCATTTCTGTCCATTGAATTGTAATCTTAAAGCAACAATCTTTTCGATCTGTTTGGGTGCCATTTGATCGCTTATCACTTACTTATCGTTAAAGCTACACAAAGGCTGTGGCTTTAATTAAGAGTTTAGAAAATGAGTTCTCTACTGACAGGCGCAGAGCTGTGGACATCAGAGGTTTTAGAAGCTATCTAGTCTAGAATTATAATATATAAATTTCAAAAGAACATAACCATCATTTTCTTTCAATTTTTTTTGCTGTAGTTGTAGACATCAATAAAGTGCAGCTTTGTAGCGCTGTAGATAAACCATAACACTTTCCCTCCACCAGTGTATTACCCATTACCAGACACTCATATGGTAAAAAAAAAACAGGTTAACTACAATATTCTGTCAGTTGCACAAACGCATTATTCCCACCAAGTACAATAAAGCCACTGTCTGCATGGAAGCAGGAATGGATTCCAAACGTCCGAGCGGACAGATGGGGTGAGATGGGAGCATCTAGGTTAATCCCGGGAAGTTAGTTACATAAGACAGCTGAATCTACAGTGTGAATAAAGCATAAAGAAGGTCTTCATATCTATATCTATATTTATCATGGGACAGTGGACTTGGGAAACATGTGGCAGATGTTTAAGGATGAAAACCCAGGTCAGGAAAGTTAAAATACTAACCACATACGTGGTCCAGTAAGTAAGCACTGGCCCTGCGGCATTAGAGGTGCATGGATAAGGAAGATCCATGGCTAGTACTAAAACTGGAGCAGATAAACAGTTAGTACTTCTCCAACAGATAGCAGTACTTGGACTGGAGCAAATATTACTTTGGGGGGCAGGATAGTCTAGTGTTCTGGGGGTTTGACTCCCAGCCACACAAAGCCTCGGAGTTGGCCTACCTGTAAGCATCCTTGAGCAAGATGCCTAACCCCTACCTGCTCTTAATAATTCATTGTAAGTCTGGATAAAGGCGTCTGCTAAATGACCTGATTGTTAATACAACTAGTACCAGTAGAACCCCAGAACCCTGCTGTTGGTCACATTGCGTATGGGGGTTTAGGGGCTACTACACATCATGTGCTGAGGGAAGGGTGAGGTGTTGCCAGGCAACCTTGCAATGCCTACCTGCCCACCCTCCCCGTACCATGGGCTGTGAGTGGAAAGCAGGATAGAGGGTGGGTCGTGTTGGACCCCCAGCCTATATGCCGTGGCGTAATGTAAACAGGAGCCGTGCTGCGCAGGGCGAGGCGGTAGGCAGAGCTGTGATATTAAATCAGGCTAGGCGGCAAGGCAACGGTGTTTGCCTACACTCCATGTTTGATATGACAACAAAACAAGCCTTAGAGAATCAAGGGCAGCCTCAGTCTCAAGGACAGTCGACTGAATGGAGGTCTGCTGGAATCAGCTCTTTCTTTTGAAGCCAGAAGCCAGTTTATGCTAGTCAGTTAATCTCCCCCTCGCGTCAGATAAACCCTCCTTTAATTACAAATGGTAAAGGCTCGTCACAGCAATAAGGTGATGGTCACATTGGTCAGTAGGGACAACCACCACTAAATAAAATACTGTAAAGCTATTTGCTCCTATGCCCTGACCAAATAAAGAGTTAGTTTGTGTTATCATGCACAGTAGGCTGTTTTGTTTGATCATATCTTTTGTGTTATCGTGTATGTATTCAAGACGGCATGCTAAAACAACCGAAATCAAATAAATAAAACAGCTAACAACAAGAAGGTTCGAAGGTTAGAAGGACTTTTCTATAGATTGGTAGTCCATTGTTTCCCAGTGGCTCTCACATGAGAAAGTTCACATCTTGTGCATTGCGCGGCTCAAATTCACAGTCACTCAATCACATCAATTATTTGTTTTTTTAGAGACTAATGTGCCATTTTTCCTGAAAACTCAGTATCCAAATTAATTTGGACAACATTTATTTATTTTTAACTACTGACCCAAAGTAAGTGTTAAAAGTAGGTCTACTGTATTTTTAGCACAGATGTCAATGTCAGTCGTGCATGTCTGCCTGAAGCCGGTGTGCAGGAATAATTCTATAATCTATGGTGTGACTGTGGTGACTTGTGGCTATGGGGAACATGGCATGCTGCACTAATTAAGGATGTGTTTTCTCTCTACCCTTGCTGCTGTCTTCCTGTTTGTCGTCGTCTCTCTACCTGACTCGCAAGGGAACGACGCCCCTGCACCACTGCTAACGCACCCCGTAAAAAAACCCAGGAAGCACGCCTGCGTCTCCGCAGGGAGAATAATTAGCCTCATATTCCTTCCTTCCTTCCCCTGCCTCCGACTCTCCTTCGTCCCCTCTGTCTTGCCTGCAGCTATGTGTGTGTGATTTAGCAACCGTCTGCATTAGCGCGCCTGCTATCCTCCGCTATAAAAGTTCACTGCCGTGGTGCCTGGCGTGTGCGTGTCTCGCCTACGCGACGAGAGATTAACTTCCGTCTCCCTGACGGGGTCGTCCCGCTTCTCCAGGTTCCTGTACGTCAAGAGAACCATCACTGTCGGCTATTAAAATTGCAGAGGAATCTAAAAAGTGGGAGGCTAGCAATGGGAGGCTAGAGATAGCTGTTGTTTGCACAGGCACCAATGCATTTCTCACTATATTATTAGCATTGCGGCTTCTATTTTGGTTATCACTACCTTAAACTTCATTATAGCTACTCCTCTTTCATCATTTCCAAGACAGTAAAAAACAAAGTTCCTTATTTTGACCAGAATATCTTATTGGGTAAGAAGTGGGTTGGGCGTTTGCAGTTGAAATAAATAAATATCCACAGCACGTGTGCGTTCACTCTGATCTGACAACCACCAGAGTAACGCCACAGGAAGACAGAATGGGGTTAGTGGAGCCGGGGGCCACACTCTCACACTCGTGCATCTACTTTCCTTCCACATGGGGGGAATGCCTTTGGAGAAGTACGCAGAAAGTCAGAGGAGCACAGAGCACACACTGCTCCAAGTGTTCAAAGATTATAAAGTATGCTAAACTTGTACCGCAGCCTCGAGGAGAGTCTCTGCAACCCTGCCTCTCTCCTCGCACCAAAAATGGGTTTCTCTTCATTTGTGCTCGCCCCAAAACCACGTCTTCTCTAATTAGCTTGCATATTCCACATGCGCTACGTATGCTGTATGTCTAGATGCTTGTGGGAACAAATAAAGCTGTCGTGTGTGGGACTAAGACCCAGTGTCCTGCAGGCCATCTGGGAGGCCTGCTAAAATAATATCACAGTTAAGGGTATCATTAAGCAGACAGCACAATATGACTGCAAAATAAAGCTTAAAACCGCCTCATTTTGCTGGTTAGAGTGCTTGTCAGGACTCTTCGACCTAGCGGGTGTCAATCAAGTGGGGTCTGTATGTGATCCAGACGCACGATTTGATATCGTCGTACCAGCATTGCAACTGATCAATCACGTTGTATTGTTTTTCCATATGACTTGTGTGGTGATTAACCTGAGGTTAGTGGTTAAGGCCAGGGTTAGGATGAGGGCTGGGGTCATAAGATGTAGGTGAAGTTTAGTCCTGAGGTTGTATGTAACATAAGCGTTAAGATATCGAGGGTCTATCTGGTCTTTTTCCCCCCGAGACACAAAGCTATGACATCACAACAACGTAGCCTAATTGGTCAGTTGCGATGACGGTCCTTGAGCAACAGTTTTATGACGTCGAACACCAACACGACGATATCAGATCGTGCGTCCGGATCACATACAGACCCCACTTGATTGACACCCGCTAGGACGGTCAAGATGACTTCTCTATGAGCTCAGCACATTTGCAGCATCGCTCCGCCCCACTTGCCCCAAGTGCAGAGAAATACACATTTAAATCCCACCGAAGAAAGTGTTGGAATTGTACTTTTTTTTTTTGATGCTTTCTTATTTTTTAGAGCTTAACTTAAGTATAACCATTTGCCCCTGAATCTGTGAAGCTCGCACATTTATACTCTATGTACGACGAGCCAAACGCCCAGTCCTAAAAGACTGAAGCTTCATTTCAAAAACAGCATCCAGTGAACTAAATTCCTCTGGCAGCTGGTAGCGGCTGCATACGTTTCTTCTAAAGCGCTACTGGGGAATGATTTTGCTTGAAGCCGACAGCGGGGCGTTCATCGTGGCCTTTACCGATCAAACGGCCAGCGTTGCCTCGGGGTACACTAGGCCAGGATGCCGAACCATGACATTTTTATGAGGCACACGCAGGCATGAATATGGAGCAGCGGTTGTGATAAAATGGACTACCAAATGGCTACTTTGTCTATCAAGGGGGAGCTGGGATAGTGGATAGGTTTCTCTGAGGCAGTGGAGGGCTGAAGATGGAGAACCCTGACTTGTGACGGGTAAATCCCAGGTTCATTTTCTCAGGGAAAATCTCAATTAGAGGTAAATGAACGTGTAACGCCCACACCCGCCTGTCTAGGGAGCACTCAGCAAGGTGCTCTGTCCTTTATTGCTTCCATAGGCTTGTACTAACGTATACGGTGTTATAGTGTGAATATGATGTTTCAGAAGCAACTGCTACTTCAAACTGTACTACATTTACAGCAACGCAAGAACATCCACCGAATCAAATGAACATAATCCTGTAACTGTGACAGCATTCATGCAGCTTAATAGGAGAACATGAGTCATTCAGCAGCGTGGCAGCATTTTAAATAATCACCTTGACGGGGAAGCGTGGAAGGAGGAAACATCTCTCTCCCCCCCCCCCCGTTCTGTTCTTTTATCCTCCACCACTTCCCGTCACCGCACAGCAGCTCCCTCTATCAGGGAGGGATCTTCAGTCGGACAGCTGGCACTGTCAGCAGACGTGGACAGGAGGACACAGGGGAGAAGGCTCTCTCTGGAGGCTCTGCCTACGGCTGGCATCAAGCAACCGTTACAGTGTATAACCCGTCTCAAGGCTGGCATCAAGCAGACATTACAGTGTATAACCCGTCTCAAGGCTGGCATCAAGCAGCCATTACAGTGTATAACCCGTCTCAAGGCTGGCATCAAGCAGACATTACAGTGTATAACCCGTCTTAAGGCCGCGTGACTCAGTTGTCTTTACATAAGCCGTCCCCGTCAACGTTACAGCTCCACTGTTTGACATGTCTGTGGGTCAGTG
This sequence comes from Percopsis omiscomaycus, assembly GCA_027575585.1. NCBI lineage: Eukaryota > Metazoa > Chordata > Actinopteri > Percopsiformes > Percopsidae > Percopsis > Percopsis omiscomaycus. The sequence continues at coordinate 9,875 of JAODLI010002012.1, forward strand.
TAAACCACTGTAGCGGTCACTACACCAGCCTCATTGTCTCCAGAGGGATCAGGGGAACACAGTGTTTGACATAGATCAGCTCTAAGAATTTTGAGCACTTTGCAGTTTAGCAGTTTATTGACTGTTTGAAGAGTGAATGATAACTTTAGATTATTGTAATTATTGACTGTTTTGAAGAGCGAATGATAAACCTTCGAGTAATGTTGTGCAAATGCATAGGTGAAGTAACCTTGTTACATGATGCTGTCCTTATTCTGGGAGAATGTTATCTGCTTGCAAGAACTGGTGGTTAACCAGTTCAACTGTGGACAAATGTACTGATTGTAAATCCCTTTGGATAAAAGCGTCTGCCAAATGCTGTAAATGTAAATGTAAATGTAAATGTTTTTGCTGGAATATAATTGAGTGTGATGCGTGCCCATACCTACACTCACTGTGATAAGTTAACATAACCTAACATGACATGAAGTAACGTAAGAGGAAGATTAGAACAGGCAGCATGTTTCAGTGGCTTCAAAGTCTCGCTGTACCTTCCTGTAAAAGCACACAGGAGGGTTTTGACATAGATGGGACGGAAAATAGATCTATGTCTTGTTCCCCCCTCTGCTTATTATGGGATGTTCGTCTTGCATGAACCTCAGCTGTTTATGTGTCTCCTGCCTCCTAATTGGTCAATTGTGCTTATAGAGTGGTGGTCCTAAGAAACACACGCACCCACAGACAGACACTCGGTGTACTCACCCAGATAGAATAAATACACACACACCATTAATCAGTCTGTTTGGTGGGGGTGCAGACAATGCACCCTGGTCAACACATACACAGAGGCACACACTCACCCACCAAGGGGGCTTATTAAGGCCTTGGGACCTTTAATAAACCTCTCTCTCTCTCTCTCTCTCTCTCTCTCTCTCTCTCTCTCTCTCTCTCTCTCTCTCTCTCTCTCTCTCTCT
>JAODLI010002013.1:0-10826 GCA_027575585.1 Percopsis omiscomaycus
GGGGGGGAGAGATAAATGTGTGGACAAGAAAACACTGCACACAAACACACACACACAATGACCCAGACACTTAGGTGTGACTATGTGCCTCGCTCTCTCAGGCTGACACCTCTCTCTGACACACCCACACACACACACACACACACACACACACACACACAAACAAACACACGCACGCACATGCAGTACAACACGTCCACAGCACAGTCCAGCCTTGATACAAGTATGGACTGGAGGCTGATTATAGAAGCCGGCGAGACAATGGAGCGCTGGAAGAGCGAGCCAGAGAGAGAGTGAGGGAGAGAGAAACGCATAGCCTCTATTCACCCACACAGGTGTGTTGGGTTCATGTTTCTGATTAAACCTATTTTTAGGACTGTTTGGGCGTATACAGACTCTTGATTGACAGCTCCCGGACAACTGACACAATCTTTGTGATTGTTTCTTGGTTCCCTGCATATTTGCTGCATAGCTACGTCGCAAGTGATTTCCGAGTGTCTTCGTAGGTGAGACAAAATGAAGACCTCTCTACTCTAAGGGAGGTACATGTGAGGTATTAGTAGCTTCCAAATGCAATTTGTAGCCATTGGCTAAGCCACAAAGACTATCAATGAGTTTGGAGGTTAACAAATGGACTCCACCTTGCCGATAATATGAACTTTTGTCATCCCGGGCCTATGTGAGTGGGGCAGGGCTGTGATTTTGTGACACGATCAAGAGGTCAGAAAGATTCTCCACAAGTTTTTTTTACTGGAGCCTGAGCAAACCCAGGAGTTTAATAAGCCAGCACTGAATCAGCCTGAGGGTCTCTCAGACACACTCTGACATTTATACAGTAGGAAAGGATGACACCTTTTCTCGCCTTTTACTGCAAGTATACGGGGCTCAAAGACATTGGCTACTCAGTTCGCAGACCACGTCTCGCTGTGCTTCGCCCTGGACCAAATATCGGACCGCAGCGCCGTTCTAATGAAGCAATGCCCGTCATGCAAATGTACACTGGCGTGCGAGCAGATATGCGCCGGAGTGCTCGGAAGTCCGTTTCTGAGCTTGCTTAAATGGAAATGAAAATGGAAATGAATTGTCAGAGATTGATCACTGCATCTTAAACATAATTATTTTATCTTGGGGAGCGTGACCGGACCACTCAAGTGCTTCACAAGGGCAGTTGAGCAAGTAGAGTGACGGCCCATACAGAAGAATTTGACGACACATACTGTAGGTTTCAAATTCAGATTGACAGAAACACTATTTCAAATTCAGATTGACAGAAACACTATAATCGTATGGTAGAAGTCCAGCTGGCATGCATATATAAGCCCACGGTCTTATTGTAAAAGTTCCCTCCATTCGAGGAGGGCAAAAAATGTAGTCTGTGTATTGAAATTCCATGAGCTTTTCACTGTTTTACCAAGCAATATCGAAAAACTTGTCTCCGCCAGGGACAAGCATTAGTCAGGAATATTGTCAGCATTTCCCCTCCGTGAGCATCCTGGGAACTCAAGATATTCCTCCCATTGCCTCCAAAGAGCCTCCACCCACTTCATTGAATGCACGTGTGAGAGAAAGACCAAAAGCCTACATGTTATTGAGTTTAAAGAAAGAAAGAAAAGATGTGGGTAAGAGTCAAAAAATGAGAGGGGGAAATAAATTGGGGGATTGGAAGACAAGCGGTGAAGTTTCCTCAGGGCACCAAACACACACACACACACACACACACACAGACACACAAACACACACAGACACACACACACACACACACACACTACACACTACACACACGCATCCTGTGGCTGAGTGCCGACATTGTTTCAGCTGAGCCCTAGCCCTTTATTTCCCTGCCTCAAAACGAACCAGGGAAGGGAGGTCGTATAGGGGAGATGTAGAGAGAGATAAGTGTGTTCATACGGCTTTATTTCCTGCACCCGCCGCCACACAGAACCTCCCTACAGCACCACAGAGGGGAGCGCTAAAGGCACCGCTTGGTTCCTGCGCACGCCACGCCGGTCGACGGCTCATTTGCGCAGCGTAATGAGAAAGCCGCTTTGGATAGTAAACAAACGACTGACAGGATGTGATGTGTTTGACGAGAGGCAGCACAAAATAAGCAGAGGCTTTACTTCCTTAACGGCGCCATCTGAAAAGCGCTGCTAGGCGACCGGACATACACGACGCCAAGGTGCAACGAGGCATCGTGTCGACACAGAAGCACCATTTCCAAGGAATCAGACCAGAGAGGGCAGAACGAGAGCCCGGATCCTGGGACATCAAACACAGGAAAAGCGACCCAGCGCTGGGAACCCTCTTGGTTACGAGACATACGCACACAATTTAAACACCTCCCCGGCACACACACACACACACACTATTCATACGTCAGAGGCTTTCATTCGACAAGTTTTACACACACACACACTCATATGGTTTCTTCAGGTGTTGCTGTTTGCGTGCACAGCTCTATGGGGAGGTCCCCTCAAGAACACACGTGCACACTCACGATACAGAGCTTTAACTCCCACAGTGTGGAAAGCCCGGCCCGACTTGTGTAGGCAATGGGAGGGCTACAGAATCTACAGTACAGAACAATATCGAGTGGGAACTCCCCCATATTGACCAGGGCTGTGGTTCCCATCCATTATGCCTGCCATGAGCAAATGAATGGCCACATTGCCAGGTGATGACACGCTGCATACTGGCTGAGGATTGGCTGCCAGTAGCTAAGTGAGTGGCCGCTATGGTCTGTGATCACCTAGAGTAATGATTAATGGCAGAATGTGGAACACGGACCTTAAAACCTCATCCTGCGGGTTGGTGAGCACATCTGTTCTGCAGCAACACCCCCCCACCCCCCCACCCCCCTCTCTCTCTCCCCTCCATCGAGCTAAGCCATCTATCTGCCAAGTTACAAAACACTGAAATGCTAAAATTCCATCACCACCAGGCACTCAAGACATAAAGCATGGCACACCCAGGGTTAGAGAGCAGGAAGCGTGCGGCCAGGCTGGCTGTTGCGGTTTCAACAACACAACCGCAGATACAAAGGCTTGGCTGTCTTGGCTGTCGAGGGGGAAGCGTTGTGGCTGGTTTCTTCGGTGCTGGCTGTATGTTCTGCACGACATTCCACGCCAAGGCTAAACCACTTGTTGCGAGTTCTCTAAACCGGTGTGACTCTGCCAAGGTGGATGGCATCACAGGATAGCAATGTTTGCACACACTCATATGTGCCCACTCTCTATATATGTGCACACTCTCTATATATGCCCCTACTCACAAGGAGTAGGGGCATATATAGTTAAAGTTAAAGCGGTAGTGTGTAACATCTAGTATGAAGCCGCAATTTTACATTTACATTTACATTGACAGCATTCAGCAGACGTTTTTATCCAAAGTGACTTACAGTAGGTACATTTGTCAATAGCTGAATAGGTCATACACCAGCTATCAACAAACAACAAGCAAACAACTTTCAGTTAGAATAATAACAGCAGTATGTCATCTGGGCTAACTTTTTTACAACATACATTACTTTTTATGTCCGTGTTATAGGTGCAAATATGAAGGTGGGATGGAAAAAAATGGAACCCAACCGACATATGGTGGCCCTATTTTATCAGCCGATATTGGCATCATAGGTATATCGGTATCGGCATATATAATATATCAACATAAATTATTGTTGAAAAGTTGTATCATTCATCTTGCAACTAGATAACAGGTGGTTTGGTTGAAAAAGGACATTTAAGCTTTTTCCAACTTTTTACCACATTTGCATATCATATTATCTGTGTTCGATAACCATATCCAAGGGATCCATGATAAAATTAAGACAATCTCTGTCTCTACAAGTTACTGCATTTTGTTGTTGTACAATTTAATTTAACATATGTTTACATTTGATTCTGCAAACTGGAGAACACATCATGTGTAGACACGGTAAAAGTACTGTATGTTTCTTGAGAAATGCGAGCGATGCATTACTTTTTACTGAATGTCAGTTATAGTTTTAACAATACTGTAGTTCACTTGTGCTTTAAGAAAGCAGAGAAACCCAATAGCTGTGAAGCGAGAGAAAGAAAAATCCATAACCAGGCGTGGACAGCAATGTTGAAACTGTCTAACAATGCAGTGGAAGGGGTGTTAGTATTCTGGCAGTGCCTTCACACCAGCAGGCTGTGAGGGAGACCGGTCAGGGTGGGATTAATGAGAGCATAATGAAAGACCAGGTAGAGGCCAGGCCCAGAGTGACTCCCAGCCAACAGGTCTTAAAGGACCCTCCGCTTCACTCAGCCCAGGTGGGAGTTAAAGTGAATTTAAACCCAGCTGTATCAATGTGAAATTTGTGATCAGGAAGAGGAAAATGAATGTTACAGAACTTAACACATAAAAAACAGCATCTGACCAGATCTGGGACTATGTGTCCGACAAGCTAATGTCAGTGTACTTACTGTGATGTTCGTTTAATGAGAGGAAAAGAAGGTAGAAACATTGGTAAAATCCAAACAAAGAAGGAACAGTAAATTAAGATAGTGATTCCGGCACTTTATCAACCTTGTCTTTAGGACAAGGGTGAGGGTGTAAAGCAGACTTTGCACAGTGCGCTGGTGTCTTAAAAAACACTACAAAACTATGTGTGAATCATTAATATATGATTAATCTGCCTATATTTAAAATCTACTTCTGAGAGGCAATTTCATGGCTTCAGTGAAGAGGGACTAGGGGAAAAAGGTAAACATGGCATGTATACATTTGAATAATGATGCCGTCTATTTGTGGACATCGTAGGTAGAAGCAATTAAATGTTAATCAGCTCTAATTACAGCCGTTCCTTCTCAAAGAGAACAGACTGAGAAGTCAACAAGCAGCTGCATTTGAATGAACCCTGCACTGACAGTCATAAGTTGCATAAACATTAGCTGTACCTCTGCAAGTCATTAAAATTGATTGGAAGTTTTAAAAGGGCAGATATACTGTAGAGAAGGTTGAAGGACGCTGTGGAAGTGAGATACCAAGTGTAATTCCCTGGCACTCATCTTGGTCATGTTTAATGGCTAGTAAAACCAACAGTAACACAACTGTATATCGCTGTGATGTGCACCACAATGTCCCTATTGCTTCTTATAACTGCTGCGTTCCCTGAACTGCACTGAGAGGCCGAAAAAATCAAATCCTCAGCTAATCTTGAAACGCCACATGTCATTTTGTACAAGCTAAATTAAAATACGAAGAAAACATTTAGTTCTGACAGCAGTGGAATGTTATGTCACTTACTTTGACCTCATTGAACGAGCAAGTAGATATTGGATGGATTTTTCACAAGTAGGCCTATATGTTGAGTGCGAGGACTTAAGCTGGCGATGTCGACCACAGCCCACACACACACACACAAATGCATGAATGTACATACAATTCAAATACAATGACAACGTATAGGTTCACACAGCCCCACCAATCACCCCTGTGCTAATCAAGATGACATGAAAAATGAAAAATGAAAATCGTGCCAGAGGCCGTGTGAAAGTACAAATCTGCGAGGGAGCAACTGGTCTCACAGCAGGAATGCCGAGGCATACACGCAGAAGCTTGTTTATTTGACTTCAGCGCATGAATAATAAGGAGACACTGGATTGGATTCTGAGTGTAACTCAGATTGTGTTCCCAAGACTGCCTATTGAGTACATTTATGGAGAAGTGCGAATGTGCGGATGTTTATTTTCCCATTTCGGTATCAAATAAACAGGATGAAATGGTCTCTCTCTCCCTTTCATGCTGGTTATTTGAAAGTAAGACAAGTCAGCAGGAGGGGAGAAGTGTGTGTGTGTGTGTTTGGGGGAGGCGCATAGATGAAACATTGAGAAGTATCTTATTCCCTCTTCTCTCCTTTCAGTAAAGCTAAAGAAACAAGCAGAACGACAGATGGTGACAGAAGGACTGATTGTGTCATTGCTATACAGTATGTTTCTATATAATAAATAGGTAAATTGTCTTTCATCTTGGCCTCAATGACCAAGGACAGCTTTTATCCCCTCTCCTCCATACTGTTTCCTTCTGTACCCTCCTAGAATCTAAATGACAAATTCAAAGGAGAGTCCACAGCCTGCACTCCTTAAATAGAAAAGTATTCGCGTTTCTTGACGTCACGTTTTCAAACGTTTCCTTGGACTGCTCCTCAACCCGATACATCATGAACGATCTTTTTGCGAGACTAAGACTTTGGAAAAAGGAAGGCTTTGGTAAATGATGTCGTTGTGGCTCAACCACCAAACCGTCTGATTACAGAGCTCGCCCAGCCGTTTCCAACCACCCACAAAACCCAACCACCGCTCAAGTGGGCCGCAAGCCTGACAGACGCTAATCTACTCAGACACTGCTAATGCTTCCTAGCCGAAGCCTACAGACACATTGTTATGAGACTTTCCAGGGACTTGTGAGAGGAGACGAGTCAATGCTTTCTAGCTCAGGGCAGAAGATGCTGTGCTATGGGAGAGCTGGACTCGAGCCAGATGGGCTGTGGGAGAATTGTGAGATGTTTACCAGCCAGACCCCCTACCCCAACCCCCATCCCGAGGGAGTCAAGGGCTTATTCACAGACCTTACATTCATTAAACCCCATTATATTGTAACCAATCTGGAGTTGGTTGACCCCAACCCCCACCCCACAAACACACAATCTGGTTTCCGTTTAAACTTGTTTTGTTCGGAAATATTATTTCAGTTCAGGCAACAATGATGGACAGCCTTGGAGCCATTGACAGGCTGTAGTGCTCAGTCACAGTGACTGACTCACTGGACTTGTGTATAATCTCTCTGTATAGGGCACCGTGTCGCTAGTTGTTTCACACGGAAACAATTAGCCAAACCCATGTGGTTAGGTAATTGTTAGAAAAAGATTGCTTATTTATCCTCCTCCCTTTTCACCCAAAATTCAAACTGGAGCAGATCAACATCCTTCCCTTTTTTCTTCCTACACACACAGGGATTGTGCTTTCCCAGGCTACTTTAGTCTGTACAGGTATTAATAGAACGAAGAAGTCTGCGAAGGGAAAGATGACCTCAAATAACACGATTTTTTTGTTTAAACAGAAATAAATACTTGATGCCTAGAAGAGCTTCAGATGAATAAAAACAATGCCTTGGGCCGCGGCCTACGCGTTCTCGTCTCATTGTTTTTAAACCCAGAGAATGAGCTTCTGACTTGAGCGGAGACCCAAATGGGGGATAGACCTCGATTCTCTTTAAAGAATCTCTTTAAACTAAACAGAATTCCAGTAGCCCTAACAAACCTAAGGAGGACAATTTGGCTTGAGATGTATGAAGTCATGTGTGTATGGAACCAGCTCAGCTCCAAGTCCCTCTGGGTCAGGGCGGCCTGTCCCAAAACTCTTCTCACGCTCCAAGTGAGCTTTCCCTAAAATACGACAGGAAGCATGGGGTCAGACCATGAGAGGGAGGGTTAATGGGTGAGTGAATGATTCAGAATCACAACAACAGACGCAGTACCCTGTGTGCCTCTGTACATGTACGTTCATGTGGGTGTGTATCACGAAACCCATGGGAGCTGCCTCTTCTGACTGAGAGGGTATTTTAAGTGCTCCACCGGCTCCGGAGTTCCATCCAGAGTTCCATAAATACCAAACATAGACACGACGTGGACTTAGCCATGAACCTTGAGCATCCAAAATGATCAAGTAAAAGGACTTCCATGCACTGCACTGAGAAACAAGGCAGACCAGCTGAAACCCGCTGCAGTGGTGAATGCAGCTGGCATGCCTCAGGGCACCCCTCACGGCCCAGAACCAGCCATATAATGTAGGGTCTTAAAATGTCCCATTAGGTGCTAGTGGCTTCTAACGTAGGGTTAGATACCTTGTCTACAACAAGGAACATTGATTAAGAGCAGATGAAACCAGCATTTCAAGGTTAGTCACTTCCCAACAGACAGAAGGCATAAGAACTTTTGGTTGGCGCCAGGGTGAGTTCAGTATGCCCATTTGATTAAAGGACAGAGATAAACCTGTTTATTACCAAGCCTACACACACGCTTTAAGGGCCCCAACCAGAGGTATATGTGTCTCAATGGGCAAGCCATAGGAATTGGTACTCATCTAGAGAATGGATAGCTTGTAGGTCATATTAGAAATAGATTAAGATTATATTGTGATACATAGTGGCCCATCTCTAAAGCCCTTGAATAGCAATAGAACATACGGAGATCCCCTATTTCTATTCCGGATGGTGTGTGAAGACACACAAAAAAATCATGATGAAATATGATTTACCAAATCCCTACCTCCCCATAATGCTGTGCGACTGCAATACGGGACTCCCAAAAAAAAAATCGAAATCACTGTCAAAACAATACTGCACCATTCATAAAAAGCTTAAAGGCTGAAAAAACGAGGCAAGAGAGAGAACAAAAAGCAAGAGACTGCAAAACTGTGGTCTCACCACGTTTGCCACGGCTCTCCTCATCGGGATGGAAGGAAACTGGGAGAACGGCTGTGGGGCAAAGAGGCTGTGTGTCTGTCTTTGTGTTCACGTTGAAGACAAATTCACACACAGGGATGTACCAAGCCAACTAAACAGAAAAGAACGAAGACAAAGAAAGGGGATTACAAATGGCTAGAGAATTGCTGTGAGCATCATCCCCTAAGGAGCTGACTGTACATAACCTTAGCTAGTAAGGGGTAAATGTCCTCCCACCACAAAAATCCTAAAATGTCCCAGGGGTGACAGTTGGTGACAGTAAATAGTTGCTTGTGGTCAGGCTGAGATGGAACTAGCTGCACCTGAACAAATAATGACCACATCTTTCTGTTTCTCAGGTGCTGCACCGAGAAGCTTGAAGTATGGAACAGCTAAATGAAGGCTGGCAAACTAAAATGTATTACACACACGTACACATCATGTGTGTGAAATGGTTACTACACAACAAAGATGCGTATAGAACCAACTAGGTGCAGGGGTGTAACTATAAACACATTTCATGATTCAATATGAATTTTGATTGAGGTGACAATCCAATTCAATCCCCATTTCAGGTAATTAAAGCACATTTATTGTGCTTCGCACATTTGGATCCACATTTCCCTATCATCCTACTTTACCCTGACAAATTGCTGCCAGACAGAACTGGTCCACGGGTGTAAACAGACCATCTTAAAAGTGTCAGAGATGTGAAATGAAATGACACGAACCTTTATATGCTCCTTCTCAGTTTTTTCTCCATGTTCTCTCACATCTCAGATAGTACATTTAAAGTGACAGTAATAAGAGAAACAGTCAATCATTACATATAGGCTATAGCTCACCTCAGCTGATCTGGAGCAGAGGGAGTGGGGATTTTTAACATTTTATGAGAAATGACAAATGTGATTTATCTGGGCGGTTGATTCCAAATAACTTCAGGACAAGGAGGTTTTATACTCATCAGGTGTGAAGCACAATACAAAATCAGCTTAAAGCGTCCAAAATAGATGTAATTGAGAATCAATAGCGTACAAGTGATTATAAAATGGATGTGCTCCCTCCTTTAACCATGGCAATCAGAGCGATTAAGTCCATTTTAGTGACAAAGGAACTATAAAGCAACAACCGAGTTTTATTAAGGGGAGCTGCCAAGGCCATATCCAGCCCATGCTACACGGTAAGGCCCTTTGATTGGCAGTGTCTGGGAATTGGCCCAGGAGCCATCCTGGCCATTTTGTTTGAGCCAGCACCATAATGGCTAATCAACCTTCATTAAGCTGACTCATTAGGACTTTAAATGTCTCTGCTTGCGTAATCACCGGGTTGGAGGGGAGGCTTTCTCGGCAACGAGAGAGCCAGCAGAGGACCTGTAGGTTGATGGGTTTTGGAGAGACACAGGAATCGCTAATGGATGCAGAAGTGTCAGTTTGTCCGTCTGTCTGTTTGTCGCTTTGTGTTGTGAGAACGCACACATTAAAGCATATTCAACCGAAAGCCTTCTTTCTCAAGTAGATCATGGATCACATGCATGTGGAGTTACTGTATATGGGCTTAAAATGACAACCTTTGTCATTTCATTTCAATCTCTATTCATGAGCATGCTTTTGGTTTTATTTATTTTAGGATCAGTTATGCATCATTAAAATAAACTAATAGGATGGCCTACATTTATGGAAATTACACCACATTCAGAATATGCAAATCAAGTCCAAAACAACCTTGGCTGTGCTTATAAAAAAATTCACCATCATAATCATGCTGGATTTATAGAGCTATTTATTTACACCGTAGGGCTCTCAACATTTGCATAAACACCTTACAGAGAAATCCTGAAATATAGGTTAACTGCTGGCTACCTTTTCAGCGGCGGCAGAATGATCTTTCTAATTAACAATAGTCTTATCTGCCGGAGTTCCCTGTTGTATGTCAAGCGAGTGGATTTACTAGGAAAGGAGGAGCTCGGGGAGCATTCTCCCCAAGGCCATCCAGAAAAAAATGATGTCTCCTGAAACAGAGGTGAAACAAACAATACAGGAACTGGGCCAGGAATCTCAATGAACTCCCTCAGCCTTGTGGATGCAATACATTTGATCGAAGGGCAGTTGCAAAAGTCCCTCTCGGCTTTGGGCAAAATATGTAATCATTCCGGAATTCCCCGGTGACCTAGCATAACTGTCGACTTAGCACTGTCGGGGAATCGGGTGGGAGTGATGGGTTTCTGAGCAGATGCAGGAATGGGAAGGCCTGGAGGTCTTGCACAAACACAATTTAATGAGCCCCGGATAAAGGGGCGGGGGGGGGGGGGGGGTCTCCATTTTAACCATGTTATCAGAGCCGATATAAACACACAACCAGTTGCC